>ML391434.1:146813-239288 GCA_005239525.1 Nicotiana knightiana
GGGGGGGGTCGTTCAAGATCTAATATGGTAACTAATAACCCGGGCCGTTGATCTAAATTGATCAACGGCTCAGATTGATCAGAGGTTGGGCCGGGTAGGAATTTGAGTATGGGTTGGGTAGGAATTTGGGTATGGGCTGGGTAATTGGGTCAATTAGATCAATTAAATGTGGCTAGCTGTTAAATACTCAATTAAAAATGTTAAATGCTCAATTAAAATTAGTTAAAAATAATTAATAATTAAAATAATAAAATTGATGATTAAGAAATAAAAATAAAAATGGTTAATCAGTATTTAAAATATAAATGACCAATTATTGGGTAGTAATAGCTTAATTTGCAATTATAGCCAAAAGATGCTAATTTGACCAATTGTGAAATAATTTGATCTTAACAAGATAAAAAAATAATTTATTAAGTCAGGAAATATCGTTGAAATCATTTGTAATGCAATTTACAATTAATTATTAAAGGTAAAAATACTGGATAAATTAGAAATAAATTTATAAAAAATATGAGAAAATTGTGGAAAAATATCAGTTGTTATGGAACTTGATTTCGAAGATATATATGCAAGTTTAAAAATAATTTGAGGAAAAATTGGGTATCAACAGCTCCCCCTCTTTACCCGGAAAGGATGAAAGAGTTATCCGGTAAAGATTTTGACCGAGCGAAACGGTTTGAAGAGATTTAGGCCGCAACCTGGTTTCTGAGTTGCCTACATATCCCTGGTTTTACAGGAATCAGTCCGTATGTAGTTCAGGAATCATCGGTGAAGTATACCAATGATGTTTTACAAGGACGGACGCAAAGTGCAAGGTTAGATGGGTGAATGGCTTATGGGGGAGGATTAGAAGAACTGGAGCGGGACCGCTCCTATCGGGATGGTCGTTGCTTGCCGGATTACCTGTAAATAAATAATACGAATGCATATTGTGCATAATTTAAACATGATGCAAGTTTCCGTCAGACCATGAATGCCGTCTTTGGACGGTTAGGGATGATGTCCTTTAGACCATGATGTCCTGGGCCATGAATTGCTTGATGCAGGATTCGCAGGCCATGAAATGATGTTCTCGGGCCATGAGTATGGTGCCTTCAAACCATGATGCCTTTGAATAATGATATTCAAAATGATTAAAAAGATCTTTAGGCCATGACATAATTGTTCTCGGGCTATGAAGATGATGCCTCCGAACGATGACGCCTTTGGATAGGTTGGCGATATTTCAGCCCATGAAGGTGCAATAGTATGATGCTAACAAGACAGAGCTTAGTCTTGCCAATTAAAGGGGAAGAGCTTAGCCCAAAAGGAAAGCGAAATAAATAATGCTTGATACATCAGTGGTTGCTTTGAAAAGTAAATTGGAGGCAGTGTTTAGCCTCGGAAGGCATAATAGTAGCCTTATGCAAATGCAAATGGAGGTAGAGCTTAACCTCGGAAGGCATAAAGGTAGCCTTATGCAAAGATGCAAATGTAGATGGAGGTAGAGCTTAACCTCAGAAGGCAGAAATGTAGCCTTATGCAAAGATGCAAATGCAGATGGAGGTAGAGCTTAACCTTGGAAGGCAGAAAGGTAGCCTTATGCAGAGATGCAAATGCAGATGGAGACAACGTTTTGTCTCGGAAGGCAGAAAGGTAGCCTTATGCAAGAATGCAATGCAGATGGAGACAACGTGTAGTCTCGGAAGGCAGAAAGGTAGCCTTATGCAAGAATGCGATGCAGATGGAGACATCGTTTAGTATCGAAAGGCAGAAAGGTAACCTTATGCAAGAATGCGATGCAAATGGAGACAACATTTAGTCTCGGAAGGCAGAAAGGTTTATGGAGAAAAAAATGACGGTAGGAATTTTTAGCTGGTGATAGATTGCGACATTGCGATCATTGAGGGTACAGTGATTGCGAGGCATTGTTTATATTGATAATAGATGATGGTAAGTATGACGGTTTTGCGGATTGTGATTTTGAGCATGTTTGTCCCCTGGGCGAACAGTATGTCTAGGGATTTTGCAACCTTAGTGCATGCATCCAAAGAAAACTCATGAGTTATGTAAGGGGAGGGTTAGTTCGTTTCCCCGTTGGCTCTGCTTGACTAGTTCGACTCGATCTGATGATATTGTTTGTATCATTGGGGTAGCGTTTGCTAAACAAGTTGTCTCAAGAAATAAGTATGTGTGATTTTGTAAAAGATATAGTACAACATATAATTTAAAATAGTTTTAGATGAACCGACGACTGTGACACGGTTCAAACAATGCAACCTCTCATACTACAGAATTTTGAGGGTCTCCTCAAATTTCTGCCCCAGTTTGGCGGATGGATGTCCCTGACTGCTGCTCGTGTGGCGATTGGCTGAACTTGCTTTAGAATTTTGAGGGTCCTCCTCAAAATTCTGCCCCAGTTGGTTGGGTGAATGCTTCTGGCTGCTGCTCGATTTAGAATTTTGAGGGCCCTCCTCAAAATTCTGCCCCAGTTTCCAATTTCGGGGGGTGGGGGTGGGGGTGGAGGTGGGGTGGGAATAGATTTTTATTGAATTGTGACCGAACCCATAGGGCTGCCTATTTATCCCCTCTTAAACGGGAATCAGGTCAGGCGTAGTTCAAATTACATCATTGATAGAAGCATAAAGGATTACATATAATAACGCTTGACAGAATCTGAATTGATTGGTTTTGGCCAGACTTCTCCGTCCATTTCTGCAAGTATGAGTGCTCCTCCTGTCAACACTCTGTAAACCATGTACGGGCCTTGCCAGTTGGGAGAGAATTTCCCTTTGGCTTCATCTTGATGCGGGAAAATTTTCTTTAACACCAGCTGCCCTGGTGTGAACCGTCTTGACTTGACTTTCTTGTTGAAGGAACTGGTCATTCTATTATGATAGAGTTGATCATGACAGACTGCATTCATTCTCTTTCCGTCTATGAGGGCCAGTTGCTCATAACGATTTTTTACCCATTCTGCGTCGCTGAGCTTAGCTTCTTGCATAATCCTCAGAGATGGAATCTCAACTTCGGCGGGTATAACAGCCTCTGTACCATAAACTAACATATAGGGGGTTTCCCCTATTGACGTGCGGACTGTGGTGCGGTACCCCAACAAGGCGAATGATAACTTCTCATGCCACTTCTTGTGCCTTTATATCATCTTCCTTGGTATCTTCTTGATGTTTTTGTTGGTGGCTTATACAACTCCATTCATCTGAGTTCGGTAGGCTGTGGAATTCTTGTATTTGATTTTGGAAGTTTCACACATAGCTTTCATCAAGTCACTGTTGAGATTGAAACCATTGTCGGTGATGATTGACTTAATGATTCTGAATCGACAAACAATACGGTCACGGACAAAATTGGCTACAACTTTCTTAGTAACTGCTTTGTAGGATGCTGCTTCGACCCATTTAGTAAAATAATCAATGGCGACCAGAATGAACCTGTGTCCGTTGGAGTTGGCATGCTCGATTGGTCCAATAACGGCCATGCTCTAGGCGGCGAATGACCATGGTGAGCTTGTTGCCTTGAGTTCATTTGGAGGTACCTTTATCATATGTCCATGTGTCTCACAACGGTGGCATTTTCGGACATACTGGATGCAGTCTGATCCCATAGTCATCCAAAAGTAACCAGCTCGGAGTATCTTCTTTGCCAAAACAAAACCGTTCATATGCGGACCGCAGGTCCCAACATGAATTTCTTCCAATAGTTTTGATGTTTCTTCCAGTAGTTTTGATGCTTCTCTTGCTTCAACACACCTTAATATCCCTAAATCGGGAGTCCTCCTATACAGGATTCCTCTACTATGAAAGAAATCGTTAGACAATCTCCGAAGTGTGCGTTTCTGAGTGGGATTCGCCAGCTCTGGGTAATCTCCTTTTGCCAAATATTCCTTGATATCATGAAACCAAGGATTTTCGTTTGCTTCTTCTTCAACATAGGCACAGTAAGTCGGCTGATCATGGACTTTTACGGGAATAAGGTCAATGAAATTCTTGTCCGGATGCTGGATCATTGAGGACAAAGTAGCCAATGCATCGGCAAACTCATTCTAGATTCTGGGGACATGCCGAATTTCTATCTTTGTGAACCTCTTTCTTAACTCCTGTACGTGATGCAGATATGGTAGTATCTTGGAATTCTTGGTTGCCCACTCTCCTTGTACCTGATGTACCAGCAAATATGAGTCACCAATCACTAACATCTCCTGGATGTTCATGTCAATGGCCATGTTTAGCCCTAAGATACAGGCTTCATACTCTACCATATTATTGGTGCAGGGGAACCTGCGTTTGGCGAACACCAGATGATGCTGGACGGTTTTCGATATTAGGACGTCTCCAATGCCAACTCCCTTGAAATTCGATGCTTCATCAAAGAACATCCTCCAACCATCGTAGGATTCGACAATATCTTCTCCTATGAATGATACCTCTTCATCAGGAAAATACGTTTTCAGAGGTTCGTATTCTCCGTCCACGGGGTTCTCAGCAAGATGGTCTGCCAGAGCTTGTCCCTTAACTGCTTTCTGAGTTACATAAACAATGTCGAACTCACTCAATAGGATTTTCCACTTGGCCAGCTTTCCAGTGGGCATGGGCTTCTGAAATATGTACTTTAATGGATCCATCCTTGATATGAGATACGTTGTGTAGGCACAAAAGTAATGCCTCAACTTTGAGAGACCCAAGTTAGTGCACAACAGGTACACTCCAATAGAGAATATCGGACCTCATACGGAGTGAACTTCTTGCTTAGGTAATAAATAGCTTGCTCCTTCCTTCATGTTTCATCATGTTGCCCCAAAACGCAACAGAAAGCTCCATCTAACACGGCAAGGTAGAGTAACAGAGGTCTACCTGGATCAGGTGGTACCAAGACTGGTGGTGTTGACAAATATTCCTTGATTCTGCCGAAGGCCCTTTGGCAATCATCGGTCCATTCAGTTGCAGTGTCCTTCTTCAGCATCTTAAAGATCGGCTCACAGATAACTGTAGACTGTGTGATAAATCGGCTAATGTAATTAAGTCTCCCCAGGAAACTCATCACATCTTTCTTGTTCCTTGGAGGTGGTAGTTCTTGAAAGGCTTTTGACCTTGGACAGATCCAATTCTATTCCCCGGCGGCTGACAATAAACCCCAGTAACTTCCCAGTAGGAACCCTGAATGCACACTTGACGGGGTTCAATTTCAAATTGTATTTTCGCAACCTATCGAAGAACTTCCTCAAATCTTCTATGTGGTCAGTAGCTTTCTTGGACATGACAGTAACATCATCCACGTATACCTCGATCTCTTTGTGAATCATGTCATGGAAGATGGTGGTCATGGATCTCATATAAGTGGTCCCTGCATTCTTCAGGCCGAACAACATCATCTTATAACAGTACACTCCCCACGGTGTAATGAAATCCGTTTTCTCAGCATCTTCCTCATCCATCCAAATCTGGTGATAACCAGCGAAGCAATCCACGAACTACTACAGTTCGTGCTTGGCGCAATTGTCAATCAGGATATGTATATTTGGCAAAGGGAAGTCGTCTTTCGGACTGGCCCGATTAAGATCCCGGTAGTCGATGCATACATTGACCTTCCCGTCCTTCTTTTTCACAGGTACAATGTTGGCTAACCATGTCGGGTATTCAACTACCCTGAGAACCTTGGCGTTGATCTTCTTGGTAACATCTTCTTTGATTTTCAAACTCATGTCGGGTTTGAACTTTCTGAGCTTTTGCTTTACCGGTGGACACGCTGGATTGGTTGGCAGTTTGTGAGCCACAATAGATGTACTTAGACCAGTCATGTCATCATACGACCATGAATATATCCTCATACCCCTTCAAAAACTCTATATATTCCTTCTTTTCTGATGGTAACAAATGAATGCTGATGCGAGTCTCCTTGATGTTTTCTGAATCTCCCAGATTGATAACTTCAGTCTCGTCCAGGTTGGACTTAGGTCTGTTTTAAAAATTCTCAACTTCTTTGACGATCTCGTCGGGTATATCATCTTCTTCTGAATCAATGTCCGTTTACTGTATTGTCTCATTGCATGTCACAATCATCGGTACATCAAGACAAGTAATAGTAATGCTGTATAGATAAAGTAATGAGAGAGAACGATAGCAATAAATATTGATTCATAAGAGAATTTCGAAAATGCTTTGATAAATTAAATAACTGTTTTGAACATTGAAGATCTTATTGCAAGAATTGGAAAATGCAGAAAGGGAAAATCATTTAGTAAATGAAACAATAAGTAATGCTTGTTTTAGTCTTGCTACCCCAAGGCTCGTCGGGCTTTGGTTGTCCTGATAGACCAGTTCTTGAGGAATGTCCCTCTACTTATTGCCTATATGGAAGGGCCTTCCTCCCCCTCCTCCTTGAGAATAACGCAACAATCCATATCACTGTCTCCCAGAAACAAGATCCTTATTGCTGCCAATGCTTCTTCTTCGTCTGATCTATAGATAATGTCGGCCTGTTGGAAGGTCTGAACCAGATGCGGTATCGGTTGCTCCAAAGGGTAATAAGGACCGCGCCAAGGTGGCGACCAATTTCTGAATTCATTCAAAGTGTATTCATATCCCAGACCGAAAGTAGTACCATGTTTCTTGAGTTTTATAGGCTTTGAAATTCCTTGGAGGTTCTTGCCGAGTCCTTTGTCAGGCTCATACCCTCGCCAATTCATCATACTTGCGATCTTGCTATCCCACCATTTGTCCTTATCGATAGCGTTGACCCGTTCAATGTGGTGGTAAGTTTCTTCACCTAACTTCCTTATCCCTTCAATCACCAGAATCATCTGGCGATTGTAAATAGGTTGCTACGTCCCCATGAATAATCACCTCTTGGTGGTTCCACTCGAACTTCACCGCTTGATGTAGCGTTGATGCTACGGCCCCATCATCATGGATCCAGGGTCGTCCCAACTGCAGATTGTAGGACGCTGGTACATCTATCACTTGGAAATAAACCTCGAACCTAGTTGGTCCCATTTGCAGGAACATACTAATCTCACCATTAGTGGACCTCTGAGATCCATCGAAGGCTTTCACGTTGATTGCTCCATCCTTTATCTCATGCAGCCCTTTACCCAATTTCTTGAGCGTTATCAGCGGACATATATTAAGGTTGGGTCCCCCATCGATCAGGATTCTGGTGATGAAATAATCTTCGCATTGCACGGTAATGTGTAGTTCTTTGTTGTGACCCAAACCCTCGGGTGGAAGCTCTACCTCATGGAAAGTGATCTTGTGGATTTCCAACACTTGGCCCACCATATTGGCCATTTCCCCACTAGTGATATTGTTTGGCATATACACTTCGTTGAACACCTTCAACAGAGCACTCATGTGCGTCTCGGAATTATGCAGCAAAGAAAGGATGAATATTTGTGCTAGCGTCTTGTTCAACTGGTCAATGACCAAATACTCCTTGGCCTATAATTTTCTCCAAAGGTCATCTGGACCTTTTCAATAAGGGGAGGCCGGTTGGCAGTCTTCTTGCTTGATTCAGCCAGATGCTCAGGGGTATAGACCCTACTAGTTCTCGTCATACCCTGTGCTGCGATAACTTCTTCAGTTTGGACCTTGACTTTCCTTCTCGCCTCGGCTGTATAGTCCCAAGGTACAACATTTGTATAGAAGGGCGGCGTGGTTGACATTGCCACTGGGATTGGTGCGGCTATCCTCACTTCAAATGGAACATGTGCTTTGGGTGGCAAGACTGCAACCTCGAATGGTGCAGGTGCATTTGCCGGAGACAGAAAATCAACCTCAATTGGCACTGGTGTCTTTGCATGTGGAGTCACCTCGAACTCAAGTGGTATAGACATATTTACCTCAACGTCTTCAGATGGTTGAATTTGGACTATGATCGGGTTGAGAGTGGCTGCAGGTTTCTTTGGGTCATCGCCTTCTGCGATCAACCCAATTGATTCCTCGGGATCCCAATCATCTTTTATGTCAATCATATGGATTCCTCCACCCTTATAGTATGGGAAAGGATTGTTGCGACGTTAGGAGCGGTATCTTTCGCCACAATAATCTTGTTATCAATCAAGGACTGTATCTTGTCCTTCAAAGAGCGGTATTCATCGATGGAGTGCCCCTTCATGCCGGAATGGTATGCACAGGATTTGTTTGGGTTAACCCACTGAGAAGGGTTCTCAGGGGTGGCAGCAGGGATATGTGTGACATAACCAGCGACTTTGAGTTTCTCATACAGCTGGTCAATGGGTTCAACTATGGCGGTATACTATTTTGGAGGTCTGCGATCAAAATTAGGATGAGGTCTAGGGAAGTTTTGACGGGCGGGGGGTGATTGGTAATGGGATGGCTGAGAATTGTAAGTGTGATAAACAGGAGCGGGTTGTGAGTATTTGGGTGAAGTAGGTTGATATGTAGGTGGTGAAGATTGTTAGGTGGGCGGTGGAGCTTGGTAAGAAGGTGGTGGAGCTGGGTAAGAAGGTGAGGGTGCTTGGTAATTTGGGGTTGGCTGGTATGTGAGTGGAGGTGTTGGATAAGCTTGGTATTTGAGTGGGGATTTGGCTCTTTGTGCAACCATTACAGCTCTCACGTCCCTTTTCTTGGACACACCACCAGACTGTAAAGCCTTGTTTGTAGCTTGCACGGCTTCAAAATTTGTGACCACACCGCTCTTAATACCTTCTTCAATCCGCTCACCTAGTTTGATAATGTCGGAGAACTTGTGATTCTCAACCATCATCAATCGTTCATAGTACTGCGGGTCCTGGGCCCGAACAAAGAATTTGTTCATATGTTCTTCCTCTAGAGCAGGTCTGACTTTAGCAGCTTCGGACCTCTAGCAGTAGCATACTAGCGAAATATTGTCGTGGGTTTCTTCTTCAGATTCTGGATATAGAAGACATCTGGTGCGTTCTCTGTGTTGAATCTAAATCTATACATAAAGTCAGACGCCATACCTACCCAGTTTGACCACTTCTTGGGGTTTTGGCTGATGTACCAAGACAATGCGTCTCCCTTCAAACTCCTCATAAACAACTTTATGAGGATCCTTTCATCTTTTCCTACGCCAACTAGTTTGTCACAATAGGTCCTCAAATGGACCCTCGGATCACCAGTACCGTCAAATATTTCGAACTTGGAGGTTTGTACCCCTCGGTAAGCTCGACATCAGGTTGTATGCAGAGCTCTTCATAGTTCAACCCTTCAATCCCTTAGTTCCTTCGACACCTTGAACTCGGTTAGCTTCCTAAGTTCCTTAGCCAAATTTCTGATAGGCAGATCCTTTTCATCAGACCCAGGTGTGTATGGGGTAGGTGTAGTGGAGTGTGTAATGGTCTCCACGTAGATAGGATTTTTATAGGTGTGGAAATGGTCTTTTGTGGGGTTTTAAGGTCCTGGGATAAGTAGTGGAGTGTTATTTGGAGCGTGGCAAGTATTGCATTGTGTCGGGAGAGTTTGGTTATTTGGTGGAGTGGCGTGATGGTGAGGTGCGGGATGATTCTGTTATTTTGGGATATTTTGAGGAAGTGTAGGATTTGTGATGTTGGCGTCTAGGACGTTAAGGGAAAATGATATGTTTGCCAGATTTCGAACTTGATCAAGTTCTTCTTGAAATTTCAGCAATTTCTGTTCCATTGGTGACATGTTCTCATTTAGGACCCGAATACCCTGGTCATCAATGGCCTCTACCCTTTCAACTATGTTATCCCTCCTGGCGTTGCTGGATTCTTCCATATTACTCTTGCCTTTGTTCTTGCTTTTAGGGGGACTGGGAGGAGGAATAGGTGGAGAGCCCCTGGATCCTGTGCAATAAACTGACGATGCCAGAGTGCACGTACTAACCTTTGGGGAGGGGAATAATAAAGAAAAGAAAATAAAAACAAAAAAGTAACCAAGTCAGTGAGGATTATGAAAAATATTGCAGTATTTAGACACATAATGCGGGAATGTAAATCGTGTCCTAATTTGGAGACCTCTTTATGCCCGATGTAGGCCTAGCGACACGTTGATTTGGAGAACTTAAAATGCTAAATTCCTCATTTTATTGATAAGAAAAATAGATGAATCCCAAACGACACTAAACAAATGAAAAATAAAAGTCATTAATGGCCATTGGCCTTATTACATTGATAGAGAAAAATAAAGACATTACTATCTACTTCGTCCCAGAAGGACCTTCCCCAGATTCGGCATTCCTGCTTCCCTCGAGCAGCTTTCCCAGCTCGCGAAGTCCCAGCAACAGGTAGGTTCTGGCTAGATATCCTCCTTCAACTTCCTCAGCCTTTTGACAATTTTTGACCCTTTTGATGAATTTTTCCTCCAGCTCGACTATACCTCGTTCTAAGTATCCCAACCTCTTGTTGGCGCTGATATCCATGTCCTTCCACTCCTCGATCAGCTTCTTGTTAGACTCATGTATCTTGTGGTGATCATCCTCACACTCACGGGTCCTTTTGCACAGCTGGTTGAACTTGACTTGTGCTTCAACCATTTCATCTATAATCATGTGGCCTCAGACGTACCCTGGCTTGCTCTGACCGGCCAGATCCTCTTTTAACTAACCAAGATAGAAAGGGGTACAACTGGCATGATACCTGTCTGGCTCGATGGTTTCCTTCTCAAGTACAATCTTGCAAAGCCACATGTGCTGAGCTTGGCATTTGTGAGGACTGTCATCATTTTGAAGGTCTACTCGAAGATGGCTCATTTTCTCGACCCTAGGTATGCTTTGCTTCCTACCCGCTTGCCTCATAACTCGAAGAGGGACGTGAGGGTATGTCCCCCTTAAACCAATCAGTATAAAAAATGATGCATCTGGGGATTGAATTATGAACTCGTCTATCGGAAACCACTCAAACATCCATTGAACCTGTTCTTCAGTCAAGTTACCAAAGAGCTCAACCCATCCCTCGTCATTCTCAGGCTGAGCAAACATGTCGGGGATATAATTCATTCGCTTCGGGTGATGGAAAGAGATGTGGTCATCCCAAATTCTGCAATGAATGTCTTGTCGGTATTCTCCCTTTTGGAGATGTTCCATGAACCAAAGGTGAAGTAACAGATTGCAACCTTCAAAGTGTCTTGCTCCTTGTTGACACTTTTCCAAGGCCCGATATATGTCTGCAATGATCATGGGCACAATGCTGAAATCTTGCCCATCTATTCCTTCCATTAGTGTCTTAGTTACCATGGACAGTCGGGTATGGATTCTCTCATTCTTCATCGAAAACACGATCAATCCCAAAAAGCAACACATGAAGACAAACACTCGGCGATGGATGTGTCCCAGGGAGGTGATAGAAAACTCGTCATGGTAGGTACGATATGATTTGCTGTGGCCGTACCTTTTGTACAAATAGTCAAAAGGGATGTACTACTCCTTCAAGCATACTAGTCATGCGTTCTTCTTCAGACCCATCATCTTAAGGAAACTTTTGCCTGTGCGGTTCTCAAGCATCAACAACCCTGGGGTTTCCCACACTAGGCTAGCCAGTCCTCTTATCTCCTCTAGCAAAGGCGTCATTTCAATATCCCCAAAGCGGAACACATATCTTTCACGATCCTAGAATAAGGTAGCAGCTTCTATTATCATTTTGTTAGGCTGGATTTCTAGGAGAGATGGTAGGTTTCCCAAGTGTTTTCTGACGATAGCTTTGTCGCTAGAGTGTAGATCCTCCCACCAACTCAACAGTCTTGGGTGGACATTTGAGACTATGCCGAATCTGAGGACTTCGTGCCTCATATTTTCTGCAAAGCAAATAAAGTTAGACCCTTACCCCCCCACTGGACTCGACTATTTAACCTCAATAATTAGCAGGAAGTATTTAGTTCTCCAAATAAATGCACAAAACGTGATGATGTCCGTTTGGGTTTAGGGAAACCTGGTGGACTTTGGATAAGGCTATCTTATAAGCTACCATGCGGACGACACTTTAGCTTGACTAGGTTTGACCATGATGCATGCCACAATACAAGAGAGTAAGGGTTTCTACGGGGTTTTAGACTAGTACCCTTGAGCGGACAACTCAAGGGGGAAAGGCACGGAACCGTCGACTGCACCGCTGATCGACTAGTTTTACCGCAAATAAGCCTTTCCGAATTTAGGGGGTGATAATACAGGAAAAGCGCAACCACTCATCAAGTATTGCTATAGTATTTTGTTTGGCACGAGTGGAGTATGAATATTGAGCATGATTATGCAATGATAAGTATTAAAACAAGTTGTCATGTATTTGCACGTTAAGGAAAGCGATAAATACGACAGTTATGATTTAAAGCAGTTATAAAGGAAAACAAAGAAAACATGTCAGTTTCATTTTTGAGGAAAAGTAAATACTTGAAATAGACAATTAATTACATGTAAAGGGAAGAGGAAAGGGTGCAATTATTTAAACAAAATAAAGGCACAAATTCACAAAGCGATTTGAAATGGTAAAAGCCTGGATATCCCTAACGGAGTCGCCATGCTGTTGCGCCCCCCCTTTTCTTTCCTCGCGGAGGAAGGTCGGGTGCAGGACATTTTGGGTCGAGACAACTCTTTTCCTTTTGGGAAAGGGGTTTGAATTTTTGGAGAGTCGCCACCTAACGATTTTAACGGTGCGTTAGGGCACCAGGGATTTTTTATTTTACAACTACGTTGCTAACCTGGGATAGGGTAAGGGTTTGAAATTATCCCAAAGGGAAGGTGTTAGGCACCCCTCAGGATCCACAAGTATGGTTCCAGACCAAATGGTTTCGTGAATTTGTACAGTTTAGCAAACAAGCAAGTAAAGGCTCAAGTAAGAGGGGATTTAAAGCATAGATGTGTTTGAAAAAATGATTGTAGAACGAATAAATTTTGAAAATAGTTATAATCTAATATTTAGACAAGAAGTATCCTAGGTTTGTGATAATATGGATCACATTAATGTAATACCCGATATGACACTCCTCAACAAGGGGCTACACGTGGTATTAACGCGTCGGTCATCATATCCATATTCTACCCTTACCCACCCCGTGAAGGTATTTAAAGCGCGTGTTGGTCACGAACTCTATTGCGTGCTATTACTCGTCCCTTCCTATCAGTCCCAGAGGAGGTTAGGACTACTATCCTAAAAGAGAGGTACTAGGAATACCCTCAGGTTCAAAGGGGTAAAAATTCTAAGGCGACAAAATAAAGAATATGTAGGAATGCAGTTAATGGGAAACACATAGAAGCATATAAGAGGCTCAGATTTACCTCCACAAATAATGTACGTAATTAGCACGACTCAAACACATATAAGGGCACTAATGTTTAATTAAGACTCTAGGACATGATGTCTAAGTGAATTCACAGAAATGCAGACATGTAGTTTTGGCTTTATTGTTTGGAATCCCTAACCAGTTTGCCTACTGATTAAAAGAACATGTTAACATTAAGCAACACAAACAAAAGAGGCAGGTTTCCAGTTTTTCTTTTCTTTTTAGAAATTTAATCACCTAAGGCTTGCCTAGGCGGGGGGACACTGTATATTAACTGAATAATTAAAGGAACTATTGATGACAGTTACCTACACATGCCGTTCTAGGTTATTCAGAACACAAAAACATTACCAGTTTTTTTTAGAGAAACAGAACTGAGTGAAGCTGTTTATAACTTTTATATGCATCAGTAATTAGAATAAGTGTGGTTGAATGATTAAGACCCTATAACATGATATCTAATGCACAAGTAAGGCGGGGTTATTTTACATGTAGAATTCCTAAAGAACAGGTTATCTAAATGCACAACAGTCCAGTATTAATCATGGTTTCAGAATATGCAAGCATGAAAGTTTACTTAGTACTATCCTAGAGACATGGTTTCTAAGTATTTATGAGACATAGTTATGGCATGATGAGGCAGAATTGCATGAAGTACAAATTATTAATATGTGTACCCTAAAACATCATTTCTAGATGATATAACAATAATGTCAAAGATGCTGGAAACAATATGCATGAGACCTAGAGACATGATATCTAATGCATGATCTTGCACACGTGGTCCTAAACATGAGTTCTATTGCGCAAAAATAGGAATTGTAAACCTAAACATGGTTTCTACCATTTATAGCATGCAAATTACCCCTTTCCCGCTTTCACTATCCATAGTTATTTATTACAGACAAGAATTATAAATTATATAACCAAAAATAGAAAGAAAAAAAGGAAGTTATTCTATAGGGAGCCTTCAATTAGTCCCAAATCTTCAAAACCTCATTGCCATATGGAATTTCACAGTCTTTCATAATTCGGGTGTGTCAAAGTTCCCTAAGGACCTCAAGGGCTCCCGGGCAGTGCTCACACCCAGACTTAGTAACCAAGAATTGAACATGTGCAGTGTGGAAGTACCAGCCTCAGTGTGTTAGAGTTCAGAGGAAGCTCATGGGGTCCCAAAGTAGTGCTCACACTGAGGGGGCAGAACTTAAGAGTCTAAGTATAAGGTAAAGTGCAGGAGATAAGTCTGAAAAAAGGTTTTGACACAAAACAGTACTGAATTGATTTAGTAAAAGAAGTTTTCTAGAAAAAAGGTTTTAATTAGTGATAAAACCACTTGAATATAGAGTAAACATCTTTGGAAAAGCAGCAAACAACTTACACAAGTTCAGCACATTCAAACATAGATTTCACTAAGGGACAATGTGAACTTGGGACACATAGAATCAAATTGGCATTAGAGAAGTATTAAAGTGTCACAGACTAGCATTGAGTCTGAATAGTCACAAACATAGTTGGTCACCTAGAATTCATGCCAAAACATAATCAGATTCAAGGGAGTATTGGGAGAGGGTAGCACATGATTACACCTAAGTCAGGAAATATCTTTGAAATCTTTTGTAATGCAATTTATAATTAATTATTAATGATAAAAATACTGGATAAATTAGAAATAAATTTATAAAAATATGATAAAATTATGGAAAAATACCAGTTGTTATGGAACTTAATTTTGAAGATATATATATATATATATATATATATATATATATATATATATATATATATATATATATATATATATATATATATATATATATATATATATATATATATATATATATATATATATATATATATATATATATATATATATATGGCGGCCCAATATAAGGCCGATATTAAAGCAGCCGAGGACCGCCTAAAGACTACTACTAAGTATGTGAGGTGGCGTTCCCGGAGGGAGACCCTTGAAATAATACATGCCCAAGGCTTCGACCTATCTGCCAAAATCGAAGAGGCAAAAAGGCTCGAGGTCGAGTCCAAGAGGCTAGATGAACCTCGAGGTGAAGAGGGCTCTTAAGAATTCGAAGGCCCCGACGGTTCTGATGACGAGTTGGGTATGCGTGAAGACCACCCGGAGATACCTTAGGATTTTTCTTTTCTATTTTTGTATCTTGTATATATATTTTGTTGAAGCTATTTTTATTGTCCTTTGTAAAGATATTCCGGAATATATAAAGTTTTTTCCCTTTTGGTAATTTTTAAGTCTATTATCTTCAACTTCTTTTTACAATTGCAAACATTTCTAATGCCTTAGCACATAATCAAATGTAGTAATAAGCCATTTTCGGAGGTCCGAACAAGACCTGTCCTCGATGCAATTTTTGTTTGAGCTTATGGATGCTCGGAGTGATCGAAATTTTCCCCAAGATGCTAGTTTAAATGTTTTAAGACTATGTCTTTGCCGAGGGTAACCTTTGAAAAGGTTTAGAATTTTGTTGAAGGCCTTATTTTTTATACAAGTATCAGATATCTCCGAACCGTTTTTTGGGTGGCCGTAGCCTTTTAGGTTTAGGCACTGCCTAGTAGGTTTTCTGCCTCCGGGTTTCGATGACCTAACCTGTCCAAAGTTTTCTTAGACGGTAGTCCCCGAGTGAGGGCAGCCCTTTGGACTCGGATAAGGGTGGCTCTTGGGCTCTATAGTTTCCAGGTAGGAATAGCCCTTAGGCTTGATACTATTAAGAGGCAAAACATGTTTGTTTGCAAGGTAGAAATTTTCTTTCATTTCTATGTGTAACGTAAAATATTGTAGGCATGTAAAAGCTCGTATTATGGCTGAGGTAGCCTACGTGAGCATGGTTCATTTGACCGTTTGGACCTTACAATAATTCCTATTCGCCGAGCCCAGACTGTTCAAGCACAACGTTTCCTTCCTTGCTAAGAATCTTGACCCGAGGGTGATGTCCCCTAATATACGAGGTAGATCTTCGAGAGGGTTCGGATACTGTTGATGTGACCATTGGCTCCGATTCAAAACCGTTCTTCGACTCTATGTTAGAACGATTTATTTTTTCCTCGTTAAAAACCTTGCCGAAAAACCCATTCAGGTTTAAACCGGTTCAAGGGAAAAAGAGTGCAACGCATGCTTTCAGACCTAACAGCTAGATTCTCCTTTGGTTATTTCCTGCAAGTGTTAGTCCAATTCATAATATTAAAAAAAGAGTAAATGAGGTCGTACCTTATCAGTAGTATGTTTAAGCGGGTCATGTTCTAGTTGTTTGGTAGTTGTGCATCGTTTCCTTCTTTGAGCTTGTACGAACATTTACCGATAATCCCATTGACTCGATATTGACCTTCCCTATTCGGTCCAAACTTCCTTTCTTTTGGGTTCCGAGTGTTCAGTGTTACTATTCTTAACACCAAGTCCCCGATATTGAAGTGTCGGAGGTTGGATCTCCAGTTGTAATATCTTTCTATCCGCTGCTTCTGGGCAGCCAACCTCGCGCCTCTCATCCAGTAGTTCCAGGCTCGTGTTCATGGCCCCAATATTTGGTTCTTTAGTCGCATATCGGAACCTGAGGCTCTGTTCTCCCACCTCAATCGATATTAGTGCTTCGGCACCATAGACCAACAAAAACAGAGTGTCCCCAGTACTGGATTTTAAGGTTGCTCGGTATGCCCAGAAGACTTCGGGCGGAATTTCCTTCCATTTTCCTTTTGTATCGGTCAACCTTTTCTTAAGGTTTTGAAGGATGGTTTTGTTCGTCGACTTTATCTACCTATTGCCACTAGGTTGATAGGGTGTTTACAAGATCTTTTTGATCTTATGGTCCTCGAAAAAATTATTTACATTGCTGCCGATGAAATGCTTCCCGTTATCACATACTATCTCGTCCGATATACTGAACCGACATACTATGTGGTCCCAAATGAAGTCGATGGCATCTTTTTTCCTGACCTTCTCGTACGCTTGAGCTTCGACCCATTTAGATAAATAGTCAGTCATAATAGTTTAAGTTGAACCTTACCGGGTGCCCATGGTAGGGGATCGACGATGTCTATTCCCCACTTCATGAACGACCAAGGCGACATGACCAAATGTTGTAACTCCCCGAGTTGATTGATCATTGGTGTATGCCCTCTAACAACCGTCATATTATCGCACAAAGTCCTTCGCATCTTTCTCCATGTTGATACAGTAATAATCAACTTTGATTATCTTACGAACTAACGTTTCTTCCCCCGAATGGTTTCCGCAGGTCCCTTTGTGAACTTCCCTCAAAATATATTCGGTGTCTCCCGACCCTAAGCATATGACGAGTGGGCCATCGAATGTTCTTCTGAATAGAGTATCTTCGGACGTGCTAAACTTGGCTGCATTCGTGCATCGGGCTCTCGATTCTTTGGGAACCCAGGGAAATTTCCTAGTCTTCATGTAGTCTATATACTTGTTTCTCCAGTCCCAAGTTAAACTCGTTGAGTTTATCTCGGCATGGCCTTCTTCCACTACTGACTTCAAGAGTTGTACGACCTTTCCCGATCTGAATTCATCATCATCAATCGACCTCGCTATTTTGGTCACGGGCACGTGTTGTAGGGTCTATTCTTTGAATCGATGCAACGTTACCTGTAGTTTATCCAAGTATTTTCGCATTCGTTCCTCTTTCACTTCTCCCCCTAGGATTTTAGCCATTTCGAGACCTGGAATCATGGCCTCATACTCTGCCTATTGTTAATCAACTTCACAGTTCTAATAGATTTCCTAACTACGTTACCCGTAGACGGTTTCAACATGATGCCGAGTCCGGAACCATTTGCTTCGAGGAACCATCCTAAAGAGGCTACAAATTCTCGAGGAAGTCCCCGAGGTTAACAACAATTCCTTTTTGACTTCGGGTATTAAGGACAGCCTGAAGTCGGCCACGAAGTCTGCCAAAATTTAAGATTTGATGGCTTTGGAGTCGATATTTGATATTGGACCTGCTAATTTCCAAGGCCCACTTGGCCAATCATCCCGAGAGCTCGGGTTTTTGCATTATGTTCCTCAATAGGTAAGTAGTTACGACACATATGGGATGGCGTTGGAAATATGGCTCTAACTTCCTGGAGGAGCTTAGCAAAGCGAGCACCAATTTCTCTAGGCGAGGATACCTTGTTTCGGCCTCCTTTCGGCCTCTCCTAGAGTCCTGCTGATATAGTAGATAGGAAATTACGTACCTTTCTCATCTCGGACTAAGACTTCACTTACCGTTATCTCGGTTACCTCTAAGTACAGGTACAACTTCTCGTCTACCTTTGGGGTATGAAGTAAAGGTGGACTCAAAAGGTACCGTTTGAGTTCTTCCAAAGCTTGGTGGCACTCCGGGGTCCACGAAAAGTTATTCTTCTTCTTCTTCAATAATGAGAGGAATCGATGGATCTTATCGGAGGACCTTGATATGAACCGACCCAGGGAGACTATGCACCCGGTTAGCTTCTGAACGACCTTGACATTGTCCACCACAGTGATGTCTTCTATAGATTTGGTTTTGTCGGTATTGATCTCGATCCCCTAGTTGGACACCATGAATCCAAGGAACTTCCAGGACCCGACCCCGAATGCACATTTCTCCGCGTTCAACTTCATATTTTATTTCTTCAGTTTGCTGAAGGCTTCCTGCAAATGTTCCAAACGGTCCTCTTCTTGCAGGGACTTAACTAACATGTCGTCAATGTAAACCTCCATTGATTTTCCTATTTGTCCTTCGAACATCCGGTTTACTAAGCATTGGTAAGTGGAACCAACGCTTTTTACTCCGAACAACATTACGTTATAACAATAGGTGCTGAGTTTAGTGATGAATGAAGTTTTTTCTTGATCACCCGGGTCTATACGGATTTGGCTCGGTCACTCAGAAACTTTGGAGGTGTCCGTTATTGAATAACCGGGCCACTTCTTCTCTTAGTTGTTGGCAGTCTTCATTCATATGGCGGTGGGTACCGTGATACTTACACATCAGGTTGGGATCTATTTGGGTAGGATTAGACTGCAATGGTTGAGGCCACTTGGTATCTTTGATGCGTCCAATGGATGACACGATACCAGCAACATCGACGTTAAAGTTGTACTCCGTTAGCCTTGGTGCCTCCCTGGCCCCTACTGGCCTGTCGAAACCATTTTTGCTCATGATTCCTCGGCTGTTGTGACCTCGATCACTTTTTTTCCCATTCCTCGCAGGGTTACGTCTGGATCCGCTGCCACTTCGATCTCCATTGTACGGTTGATACCGATCTCTGCTTGGTCTTGGTTCATGATCGATAACTCTTTTAGACATGTCATTAGTTCTTATGGGATCTGATTTTCGATTGGTACCTGTTATGGACGTTAGCCCAAGTTACTGTCAGGTACTCTATCAAATTATGTTTCAGCTGTTGTGAAGCCAATGAGCTTTGGGGGTTGCGTCCTTGCGTGAATGCTTTAACGACCCCATCATCCGCAACCGGAGGAAGGTCCATCCTTTCCACTTGAAACCTCGATACGAATTCCCCGAGAATTTTATTATCTCTTTGTTTCACTTTAAAGAGGTCCAGTTTTCTAGTATCAACTTTGATGGCCCCGACATGAGCTTTCACGAAGACATCTGTAAGCATAGCAAATGAATGAATGGAATTAGGGGGTAGGTTGTGATACCATATCATTGCTCCTTTACACAGGGTTTCTCTGAACTTTTTCAGCAGAACCGACATGATTTCGTCATCTTCTAAGTCGTTCCCCTTGATGGCACACATGTAGGAGGTCACGTGTTCATTTGGATCCATCGTACCATTATACTTTGGAATTTCGGGCATACGGAACTTCTTTGGGATCAGTTTCAGGGTTTCCCTCGAAAGAAAAGGTTTTAAACAAATTTCTTAGAACCCAGGCCTTTCAATATCGGGGACGCTCCTGGGATTTGATCAACAGAGTTATAGGTTTCCACTTTATTGTCGTTGTCTTCGATTTTATTTTCTCCCGATTCCACCCGCTTTGTGAGTTCATCTAGCATCCTTATTATCTCAAGGTTGGTCATGGGTTAAACTTCGCCCGACCTTTCCGTGGCTGGTTCATTTCGGCGGGTGGCTCAACTCTGCTGGTGCTGCAGGTTTGGTTCTGCAAGTGGGCTATTGCAGCCTGTTGAGCCTATAACATTTCGAAGATCACCCACAAATTGACCCATCACCTTCGCTGTCGTGTGTACTCTGGGCTATCGATCAGGCTCCCCAGCGAATGCTGTTTTCGAGGTCGGTAGGAGTGTTTGCCTCTATAGCCACATGTGTTATAACATCGATCGGGTCCATGACTGGAACTCCGTTAAGGTCAACAAGGGGCACCTCGTTGCTGGGAACCATATTGTAGTAATGTAGAGTGCGTTATGAAAATTTGTATCAAATCGCCACTATTATCCTTAGCCCCACGGTGGGCGCCAAACTATTTACCCTTAAAAATAGATAACGATTGAATTTATTTGTGGTTTTAAGGATATGTGAATTAATTCAATACAAGTGATTAATGACGTTAGATTAAGCAAATGAAAGACGTAATAAA
Source organism: Nicotiana knightiana (assembly GCA_005239525.1). Classification (NCBI taxonomy): domain Eukaryota; kingdom Viridiplantae; phylum Streptophyta; class Magnoliopsida; order Solanales; family Solanaceae; genus Nicotiana; species Nicotiana knightiana. The sequence goes on from ML391434.1 coordinate 167,586, forward strand.
GGACCAAACAAACGATAAGAGTAAGTTCGAGCTCGGTTGGTGGATTCATGAGGAACCTGCCTTCGATTCCAAACTTGCCCTTATGAAGAACTTAAGAACAAAAATAAGAATTATGAACAACCCAAAGGATTGAAATAAATTTCCTTGATATGTGTGTTACAATGTGTCCCATGAATAATAAGCTTTCCCTTTCATATAGCAGAGGAGTTTTACCTTAAGTACAATTCTAAGAAAGGTAAAAATCTTTTGTTTCACTAATCACTAGTTTTCTGTCGATACGGGCCGAGATTCACGTCGTGATATCCGGTCGGCATGGACATCGCGACGCTTTGTTAGTCGTGCGCAGTTGTTAGGTAATTCTCTTCGAAGTCTCAATATCCTTGAACCGGACTTGGAGGATATGGACCCGATATCAAAGAGTGCAGGTGTTTTGCCCGAGCCCCGATAGGAGGGGCTTCTCGCTCTGACTCCGATTTATTACGGTCACGTTCCTGCTCCGTTTGATTCACTGGAAAATCGAGTCCTTCAGTAGGCTCGCTTTTACCCGTATACAAATATCGAGCGCACATCTCTGTCACAAACAAATGAAATTGTTGTAATATTCTGTATTATATAGGTGCAGGGTCTCGACTGTATTACAAACACCTTTTTGTTTACTCTCTCCACTAAATTGTTTTAATCTTATACCAAAAAAAAATAATCTTACTTACGTTTGATACTTTTACCAAGTTATGAATACATGACATTTATTTTAATATGCACTTTAATATACTCATTATCATGGTTAGTTACCGTGCCGGATCAATGGGAGGCCACTGAAACAATTGCTTTAGGCTCAAAGTTGAAGGCCTTACAATTGTTTATTTTTTGAATTTTGGTGGGCATTAACACGAGCAAAAATAATTGAAAAGTCTACTATTTGAAATAAAATCTTCATTATTTACATATTCTAAATTTATTAATAGAGATTAGATTTTACACTTTATATTTTGGAATATGATAAAGATTATTAAGATAAATAACTGAATTTTATAAGATGCAATATATGAAAATAAATACCTTGATGACAACTTTGCAATTAAAAAAATAAAGTGATGATTATTTTTTATAAAGAGTAGATAAACATATTTTTTCACTTCAAAATAGATTTGAAATATTCTAAATGTATGATTGTTTATATCTACTTATGGTACAAAATTGAGATTATTACATTATGAGAATTTATAAAAATACTATTTTGACCGTCAATATATGTTCTTTATAAAATATAATATAAGTCTCAGTGAGATTGAGCTATCAAGTATCTCCAGTAGTGGGACCTAGCAGGTCATCGAGTGAATGGTCAGTATACGTACAAAAGGATTCATACGCAATCGTTACAAAAATAGAACAAGAATAAAATCTTTTAAATAATTTAAGGCTTCTTATTAAGGTTTAGCTTTAAGCCACAACTTTCGTTGAGTCGCATCTGGTAAGTTAATATGCATCGTCGCTTAATCCATCACTTAATTATAATAAATCTATATAGTTTGGTGTAAATATCACGTGTGAAATAAGTTTTTTCCCATCTATTGCCAACTCAAACAAAGTTAAAGTTAGGTCTCGCGGGCCTCGTGGATTGATTTAAGGGGAGACATAGATGAGCTATTGAAGGGCATATGCAGGAGATCAAGAATGCATTGCAAGTTGTATTTGTGCCCACATGCCCTCATCTGTTTTAAACCCATTTGCACTTTTTTGGGAAAGATGGTAAGCAAGGAATCTTTCCACTTATGGAAACTCACATTTGATTTTAAAAACTACAATATAATAGCTACTATTCTCTTTCATTTCCCACACACATAGACTAAGACTTGCAGACCAGTAACAAGCATTTTGCCCTATTTGAAATGAGAAAACCAAAAGAAGAATTAACTTAAATAGCCATTCACCTAACAACTTTAATTAAAATTATAGCCGATAAATGTATAATATATATATATATATATATTATTTATGTATAAATATGTTTATATAATTTGTGTATATCGAATAGAAAAAAGTAAATATAATAGTAAATTTGAGTTGGTATTTGTATAAAGATCCCAAACAAAAGATACTCTTCCAACCAACATATAATTCTTTTCTGTTTCCTAGAAAATCAAGATTTCCAATGGTAAATTTTATAACAAGGAAAGTCAGATGAGTTATTCCACAATCTTTTTTGGGTTATTCAAACTTCATGTGAAATCAAGACAATATCTGCTTTTCTACTTAAAATGCAAGCTAAGGTTGGGATTTATTATCCTTGACAAGGTGGGTTGCTCTGATGGTAAGCACCCTCCACTTTCAACCAAGAAATTGTGAGTTCGAGTCACCTCAAGAGCAAGGTGGAGAGTTCTTGGAGGGAAGGATGCCGGGGGTCTATTAGATACAACATCTCTATCCTAAGGTAGGGGTAAAGTCTGCGTATAAACTACCCTCCACATACCCCATTTGTGGAATTATACTGAGTTGTTATTGTTGTTGACATGTTTCTAGCTAGGGATATGATCCTCTAGTAGGAACTCGAGCTTCTTTGCTCAACCGTTAGATAAAAGAACAATAAATCCTCTCAATATTGAGGATTAGACCGGAATGAACTTAGAGGATTCATATAGCCGTAATATAAAAAGAAAAAAAGAGTTATTTGACTTTGACTATATTATTGAACTATTATATATAGATATGCAACCTCTTCCTCCCCCACCCCCACCCCCTCCCTTTTCTTTCAGTGTTGGTTTAGTGGTTAATGTGGGGGTTATGCCCACATCGTAAATTTGATTTTTTTGGCCGACTAAAGCCTAACAATATTTAAGTGAAGAAAGATAGAGGGAAGAGTCTTTTATATATCGAACTTAGAACAATGTACCTGATCCTCAAAAAACTCTCAGTGATAACAAAATATTGATACAAAATATAACTGAAACCATTCAGAAAGCAAGATAAGTAAATGAGAAAAATACAGTAAACAATATATTAAAAAGGGTTCTTTGATTCTGGCTGGTTTGCCCTATAGTTAATAAGATAATACTTAGTATAACAGAAACCATTAAGAAAAAGAGAAGCAAATGAAAAAAAGTCAGTAACCATTATTTTATGTGACAGAAGAAAAAAGAAAAAAAAAAAAATTAGAAGAAGATCAACATTGAATGCTGCCAATTGAATATGTACAAATGGAGCCAACCACCTTTATATATTATTTGTTTGTTTTCTTCTTCGATTTTTTTTTTTTGGGGTTTTACAATTTTCTTCAATTCCAATTAAATACTACATGTTTCCAACCACTCCCAAAGCAACCCTTCACAGCTTGTCAGATAATAAATAAATAACAAAATCAAACCCCCTCAATTATTTCCACATATTCTTGCTTAATTCCACTAACGTACATTACGTACAACCAATGAATGTGTGATCTTATATATTATGCAAATAGAACTAAATAAATAGTAAAATACTACTCCTTCCGGTCCAAAATAAGTGATTTTTTGGCTTTTTTCTTGTGGTTCAAAATAAGTGATTTTTTCAGATTTCGAGAATGAATTAATTATTTTTTTCCCTACTTTGCCCTTGAAGTAAATAGTGTTGGAGTATGTGTTATGAGTATTTATGCGAGATAATAAAGGTTAATATGATCAATTTCATTACTAATTAATGCTAAAAGGTTAATTTCTTAATCTGTGTGAAAACAGACAAAAAATAACTTATTTTGGACAGGAGAGTACTTAATAGACTGTTAAGACAGTGACCCCTTAGCTACCTTTCATTCTAACATTCACTGAACAATCAGATGACAAAAAATGAATTAACTACACTTAAATCTTAAATAAGCTATATATATATATTAAATTACTTTTTCCTTCACATCTGAGCATATATAGATCAATAATTCAAAGCTTCAATAAAAAAGAATTAAAAATTGAAGTGTTTTGATGAGAAAGGAATACCGACAGTCTTAATAGTGAAAAGAAATACCAACGGCTTCATTACATGCATCTCGTAGAGCTGTATGCATTGCTTTTTGCTTATATTTGCTTATAATGTGCCTGAAATATATTCATAATCATGTCACATCCAATCGACAGAGGTCACAGGTACATCAAAAAGAAAATAACTCATCTAACAGTTTACCAAGGCAGCTTCCTCTCTAAACAAGAATTGGTGAGATTTTTAAGCATTGTATTTCGTAATAGAATGTCAAACCTAGCAATACCTAGGCTATCCAAATTTGCGTAATATAGGCTATCCAGTTTTCGAACAGGTCATTCAAAAATAGCCAACTTTTGTAAAAACATTAAAAAATAATTACTATTTATTGCAACACGAAAAGTTTTAACATAATTTGCTGGAGATCGGTGCACCTGTGTATGAACTTCCAGTATATCATGTTGGAACTCCAACACGCGGAAAATTTGCATAATATCCTGGAGATTGGAGCACATGTATATGAACTTCCAGCATATTATAGTGGACCGGTATATTATACTGGAACTCTAGTATATTATGCTGGAAGTCCAGTATACTTATGCTGGAACTACAATATAATATAGTAGAGTTCCAGTATATTATGTTGGAGTTCCAGTATACTAAATTTCGATTACTTTTAAAACTGTGATTATTTTTGAATGACCACTTATAAATCTGACTATTTTTTAATTTACCCCAAGATTTTCACTTCGATTCCAAATAGCCCATTAAGCACAAAACATTTATTGGCACTCGACATACATCTAAACAAAATAATTTAGCATTAGCTTTTATAAATTAAAGTTATATATATATATTTGGCTGGGTGCAAAATTTAAAAAAATTAAAGATTTCTGAAATGTGTGGCCCAAAATAATTTATAGATATTTGTGTGGCTATAATTATTCATTAAATATAAAACAAAAAATTTAAAGTTATATTTTTTGAGCTTTAAAAAGAGGTCGTTTGTTATAAACGGACAAAAAAAGTAACTCTGTTCCAGTTTATGTGAACTTATTTACTTTTTGGTTCGTTCAAAAAAGAATGACCCATTTCTTAATTTTACTTTTAATGAGAAGCTTTTATAACTACACAAATACTCTGGACCCCTTTTTGAGTTGTTTAGAACCACAAATTCCTAAAGTCTTCATTTTTTTCTTAAACTACGGGCCCAGTCAAACAGGTTCACATAAATTATTGGAACGGAGGGAGTATTTTTTGTGAAACAGAAAAAAGTATTATGATAGTTAAATAACAAATCTATGAATGAAAAATACATAAGTATATATACTAATTTATTAGGCACTATTTTATTTTCTTCACCAACAATGATTTTTGCGCAAAGGACTGTCCAACTAGTCCACTCTCTCTCTATACACCAAATAAGAAGAAAACAAAATTCTTTCAGCTGCGGACCCCACAATAACCATCTTAGCCAATGCCATCTCAAAACGTTTATTAATACTTTTCTACACACTCTCTTTCTATTTCTATGTTTTCTGCGTTATATAATAATTAAAAAGATTCACCGATTCTAATTCTTGATTTTCTACAATTAATTTCTTTTCACTTTCAAATATTCTTTCTTTTACTCTTATGTCTCTAATTCCTGAAGAGTTCTACTTATGATCTATTAAAGAGCTCTAATGCTTATCATTCACAGAACAAGATCTACTTTTTTTTTTTCTTGAATTTTCCTTGGGTATTGGAAAGTTGGGTTGTCTTTTCTAGATTCCTCACCTCTCACTTATTGTCAAAAAAAGAAAAAAAAAAAAAATATTCCCTTCCTATGCTTGTTGAATAAATGCTATTGAGGCCATAAAAGACTCCTATCATTTCCTCTTGTTTTACCAAGAAAAGAAAGATTTTTTATTTCTCCATATATTATATATGATCAAGAAAATATGAAGAGGGAAATGGGATATTTATCCCCAGGAACATATATGAAGAATTCAAGCTGGTTATTTGAGGAAAACAAGGTAACAGAATGGACAGCTGAAGAGAACAAGATGTTTGAAGATGCACTTGCTTTATTTGATAAAGATACTCCAGATAAATGGTACAATGTAGCAGCAATGATCCCTGGTAAAACAGTAAATGATGTGATCAAACAGTATAGAGTATTAGTTGAAGATATTACTGATATTGAGGCTGGCTTAATTCCATTACCTGGCTACACTACTAGTAATTCTTTTACACTAGAATGGGTTAATAATCAAGATGGTTTTCATGGATTTAACCAATTTTATGGTCAAACTGGTAAACGCGCCGCCAATCGATCTTCTGAACATGAAAGGAAGAAGGGTGTGCCATGGACTGAAGAAGAACACAGGTGAGTTAACTTTTTATTTTGTATAATATTGGTCTTTTTGGTCAATATTGTCCCTTATTTTTTTTTTTACTGTAGGTCTATTTTGGTCCCTCAAATATAGTCCTAAGCATATTTAGTCCCTTAAGTATGCTAAGGTGGAGCACCTTTAGTCTCACTGACATAGTGTGTTCAAAAATTAATGGTGTTACCCAACTCTGATTCATGAAGCGAATCTTCTTGTACATTTTTTCGGCTATTATTTTTACAACGACTATACGATGTCATTTTCTCATTGAATACTGGCACATAAGGGGATATTTACAAGGTCAAAATTTTAGAAGACATTATCGAAAAATGAGGAACTAAAGTGATAATTTGCGTTATCCAGTAAAAGGAGGGGAAGCGTTTCGATTCAGAGCAGAAGATTTGCTTCATGAATCAGAGTTACCATACTTAAGGGACTAAAATTTGCTCAGGGTTATACTTAAGGGACCAAAATAGACTACCCTCAAAGATAAGCGATAATATTGACCAAAAACTCTATAATATTGATTAGAGATGTAACATAACTTGTTTGAGGTTGAGACGCAATTGTTGTGTATATATAATTTTTCAGGCAATTTCTGTTGGGGCTGAAAAAGTATGGAAAAGGAGACTGGAGAAATATATCACGTAATTTTGTGACCACAAGAACTCCAACACAAGTAGCTAGTCATGCTCAGAAATACTTTATTAGGCAGCTTTCTGGTGGAAAAGATAAAAGAAGATCAAGCATACATGATATCACTGTTGTCAATCTTTCTGAATCCAAGTCTACTTCCCCTGATAATCATTCACAACAAGTGAAAACACTATGTGACTATAATTCACCAAATCAAGAATCAGACATTACATTCAACTCATCAACTGGTGGTCTGATCAACACACCTTTTCGAGGGGTTTCATCGTATGGCCTCGAGCATGGAATGCACAACATTACTCTACAAAGTCTCCAGTTTGGTAATTACAATACAATGTGTTGAGTCAGAGAAGAGGTACAGTGCGGATTCATATAGCCGAATTCAACTTGTTTGGGATTGAGGAACAGATGTTGTTGTCGTTTGTCAAGAACCGAAGCAAAAACTGCTACTACTAGAAAGATGTAAGCTTTAGTTAGTTCATATTGCAACCAAAGAAGGGTTGCTCATTATTTAGGAGAACTTTGAGCTATTAATTTACTCTGTCTGCTGTGTCTTTTCATGTGTGGATGAAGTTGATTTAAATAGATTTGCAGACTAATTTGGTTTTGCAACTAATATTGAAGATTACTGATCAACCTAATTATGCTGTTGATAACCTCAACAGATTTCTAGTATTCCCTTTTATCTTACATTTACGCTTGATAATGTTACTGTTAATAGTAACTAATCAAAATAATATTCCTTCTGAAATTTGTCGTAGTTCAAGTCATTAATTCCCGTGTTAAGATTGCAGCTAAGCGTTTACGACAAGGTGAGTTGCTTTGATGGTAAGCACCCTCCACTTCCAACCAAGAGGTTGTGAGCTCGAGTCACCCCAAGAGCAAGGTGGGGAGTTCTTGGAGGGAAGGATGTCGATGGTCTATTGGAAACAACCTCTCTACCCTAGGCTAGGGGTAAGGTCTGCGTACACACTACCCTCCCCCGACCTCACTTGTAGGGTTATACTTGGTTGTTGTTGTTGTTGCAACTAGGCGTTTAATTTTTCTACTTTATAATAATTTAAGAAATTAGGTGGACGGTTATATGAGTTAATTCTTCTAGTCTTTTTGCTGCTGTTACAAGGAAAGAGAAAATTATTAATAGGCTGACTTCCTTCAAAGAAGAAAGAAGGAACAAGTATTAAAAAACAGGGCAGCCTGGTACACTAAGCTCTCGCTATGCGTAGGATTTGGGGAAGGGTTGGATCATAAAAATCTATTGTATGAAACTTTATCCTATATTTTTTACAAAAAACTATTTTCACGGCTCGTATTCATAACTTAGGCAAAAACAGATCTTAGTGGAGAAACTTAAATTAAGACCAAAGTTTAATTGATGACTTGGGGCAGCTACAAGTATCGCCGCTTTAACCTCTCGCAAGGTGGAGGAGCCAATAAATCCCTGCCTCTGCTTTTCCTTTAAGCTCAGGTTTCGAAATATTCACTGTTTCGATTAATTCAGATTCGTGCGCTCCTTATCAAGAGCTTCTATTTCTAGAGAAATAATTTCAACCATCTCACCCACACGTCCCAATGGTTGCCTGACTCTACCTTTACTAATAGCTAGGAGGGGTTATTCTAACAATCAGCACGCCTTGTTTCAGCCGCACCTGCCACAAAAATAAGGCAAAGTCACCCTGCACTTGTTCCTATTATTTTCTTGATCAATGTCCCACTTATTCCTAAGTGTCAAAGTAATTTTTCCTTCTCAATGGTCCAATGTTTCTAAGCAAAGGCTTGTCGTTGGTAAAGAAAAAAGGACTCAAGAAAGTGTCCTCTATCGGGGGCGGATTTAGGGGCGGGAGGGGTTCACCCAAACCTCATTCGTTGAAAAATTATACTGTATATATAAGACAAAACTTATTTTTTATCTCTATATATTAAGTTTTGAATCTCTTTGGCATAGCCCAAAAGTGTAGTTTACTGGTCAAGGGAGTTCAAAACCTTGTAAGGTTATAGGTTCAATTCTCACTAACTACAATTTCTTTTAACCTTTTTTTATTTGAACCCTTTCGCGGAGATCCTACCTCCGCCACTACCCTCTACTTATCAAAGTAATTTTTCCTTCTCAATGTTCCGATGTTTCTAAGGAAAGGCTTGTCATTGGTACAAAAATAATGACTCAAGAAAGTATCCTCTACTTATCAAGAAGGCATAAGTTTGGTCATTTCAACTTTTTCACTATTATTTAGAGTAGTGCATGGAACCACTTTTGTTTATTGAGGCTCTTCATGTAGTCTTTTCTGACTCATCATAAGTTATATCACTTGATTTGCACATTTTAAGATTCCTAACTAATTCCTATATGGTTACTAAGACTATTCCTCCCAAGTGGGAGTATTTTATCTTACACTGATTTTCCAAAACTGAATTGATACATATTCTTTCCTAATAAAGTAGATTTGGGAATGAAGATCATATAATCTAATGATGAGAGATAACATAAGACAAGGTGAGTTGCTCTGATGGTAAGCACCCTCCACTTTCAACCTTGAGATTATGAATTCGAGTCATCCCAAGAGCAAGGTGTGTAGTTCTTGGAGGGAAGGATGCCGAGTTTCTATTAGAAACAGCCATTCTACCCTAGGGTAAGGGTCTACGTACAAACTATCATAAAAAGCAAGATTAGTAAACACTAACTTTATAACACTTTGACATGGTTTTTTAAATTCTATTATGGTCTGCTATTTTGTCCACCACCCTTCATGTGTTTTCCATATTCTTCTTGTGAAATGATTATCAAGAACTTAGAAATCATAACATGTCAGATGAAAAGCTCATTACTTGTTTTTACATCTGTTAGTTTTATGGTCTCTTCTCCCTCATCACACCACTTAAAATTAGTGTTTGCTATTTGGTGGTATTACCATGACAATTTTTGGTGGAAATCCTATAATTAAAATCCTAATGCACACCAACATCTTCAACTCATTATATTTTGGTCCCCTCCATTAAGCCAAAGAATTTAAGACAATAATATGACCATATTCATATTGAGCTTTTCCAGTAAATGACAAAATTGCCCCACTATTTCCTTTTTCTAAAGTACTACCTTTTTGCTAGTTGCATATATAGGATAGCACTTTGCCACTTTATTCTTTATTGATATAATTCTCTTTGATATATTTAGACCACATACCTTGTCTCACAACCCATAGGTTTTGTGCTTTTATATTCCTTTACCCCTTTTCCAACTAGATTCTGATACCTTGCTTCATTTTGATTTTAGGAACAGTGCACTTTGTGTATGTAAAATAAAAATCAGTCGAAAGATAAGTAGGGTATGGCTTAGCGATCATTAAAATCGGTTAAAATCCCAACAGAGATAAAAAAAACTCTAGATGATCCCTTTTCATCTGCTAAGTTGTAGTGTCCAGAGTTACGCAATACATGTACTAATAAGATGTAATAAATACATAATAAAATAGTTGAGGTCCGGATAAAGTAACTCCGCCGCCACTATTATGGAGAAAAAAAATAGGAGGATCTAAAAGGACTAAAAGCACAATTGACTCTTCTTTTTAGACTAACAAACATTTGTCTCTGTTGTGGTTCTTTATAGGAGACTCATAGAATAAATATATGGAAAAAAAAAAGTACTCCATTCAAGCTTTTGATACACATATCAAATACAAGGTTGAAAAGAAGACAGAAAGTGGAGGTTAGATTATATTATCATCAGCACGATCAATTTGAGTCCAAACAAATAGATAAAAGACATGCAAAAAGGATTGATAAAGGGTAACAGACTTTATATTTTATGCAATGAGACACAGAATACAACTCATGCCAAATGAGTAATTGCAGTAAAATAATAAGTATTAATCAAAAGAGTGTCTAGTTGTCAGGAAAAAACAAATCCCTACAATGAGCTGCTAGTTGTTAATCTGAGCTGGAAATTTGGGTATCCACTTGTCATGTCTTAGTTCTGTTGGTAAGACTACTAAGGAATTTCTAATACTCATCAGAAGCCAAATAAAGATTAGTAAAAACGTTTTACATTCTCGCTCTGGCAGATGTCACGAGTTCGAACTCTACTGCTAACAAAAATTGATATTAAATTAGAAAAAAGGTAGAGGAATGGACCTATTATCTACCGAGACTTAAACCGTGCACCAACTACAACAACAACAAACTCAGTTAATTCTACAAGTGGGGTCTCGGGAGGATAGTGTGTACGAAGACCTTACCCTTATCTTGAGGGTGGAGAGACTGTTTCCGATAGACCCCCCACTCAAGGAAAGATGAACAGAAAGCAGTAGCAACAAACAATAACAAGTAACAACAACAAGATTATAAGGAAACAAGTGGAATGATCAATATGTAGTAATAGAGATCTAACACTAATAGGAAACAAGGCTTCCTACCAATACTACTGGTACGAGGAAGACACACACTCAAGTACCTACAAATCTTCTACCCTATTTTTCGACCTTGATAGAAACTAAGAGTCCACCAAACTGTATAGAGAACCAGGTTCTCTATCAGTTCCCGTGGTAAGTAACAAACTGTAAAATCAAACAGTAAAGGGAACCAGCTTCTCTATCTGTTCCCACAGCAAATTCGCAGTAAATAAAGAACACACGGTATTTACATGGAAAACTCTTTGGTCAAGGGATTAAAAACCATGGCCCACCCTAGTAGGATTTCAACTCCACTAAACTGAGCAAACTTCATATTACAACCTATTGCAATCTAGGAATTAAACTCTTTATCCCTCACTCCTTACAATAACTCTATTGTAACCCCTTTGTAATAACTCTTTTACAAAGCAACAAACATTGACTAACCCTAGTCAAGCTAAGAATTAAACTCTTAACCCCTCACCCCTTACAATAACTCTACTGTAAGCCCTTCGCAATAATTTTATTACAAGGAAACAAACCTTGACTAACTCTTGTAAAGAAACTAAACCAAACAGTGGTTTAAATCTATCCTACAAAGACACTTGTTGAAAATAGTGTAGGATTACAAATGAAGAACAACATAACAAAGACTCAACAAATCTAAGGACTTAAGAAATCTTCAATCTTTGGATCTAGTCCTTGAGGTTGCAACAACTTTGTTCTTGAGAGAGGAGGTTGCTAGCACTTGAGAGAATATGATTTTTGAATTTGCAAGTGTTGAAGGGATGAAATCCCTTGCCTCATGTTGATAATATGAGTGTGTGACGTTGATAGTAGCCAATAATTACGTATTTTAGACGCTATTTACACTCTAATTTAACCACACTTTATTGATGTTGGAATGTTAAAAGATAACAAAATGCTCTAATTGATAAATTTATGTTTTGCAGGAGCCACTCCAAGCTAGGAGGAAGATAAATGGTGTTTTGCAGTCATTATGAACATACAAGGTCAATCAACGAATAACCCGGGTGAAAAAGAGAGAGAAAGGCAAGCAAAACTGCAAAAGGCAGGTCCGCGACTGCAGACCTAGGCGCGAAGCAGCTCGTGAAGTGAGGCAGTGAAGCGGTGAAAATACGCGGCCGGATCCGCGATTGAATCTGCAGCCGCGGACGGGCTGCCAGCTGCGATAAAATGCAAGGGCTTTTGTGTAATTTCTTGGGCAACTAACCTAAACCTATAAGAGCCTAAACTCGCTCAGAAGTCAGATTAAGCTTGTTTTAGACAATGTTGGAGGCAAGAACAAGGGAGAGAAGATCAATCAATTCTTCAGAGTTTTTAAATTCTTCTTCTTAATTCTAATTGTGGATTATGAATCATATTCGTGCTATATTTTGCATTTGTATGAGTAGCTCTAGGGTTCTGATGGAACCTATTGAAGGATGAATATTTCGTTATGTTAATATAATTTTGCCATAGTTTTCTCTCTATTTGTTAAACTATATGATTGTTGTTGTTGATTGAAGTCCCCTCAATTAGTTGTGCCAGTGTGCATTACTTGGGAGAGAGTGCATATTTAGGTCGTTGTTGAACAACATCACTCCTGACGTATATGAGGGATCAATACGAAGGGTTTAAAGGTGTAATTAGGGATAATGAAACCTTGGGGTGAGATCTAAGTGAGCTGTAATTAAAGCTAGTTAGCGTAATTTGGGAGAATATGTCTAGTATATTGTTGTAATTACCCAAGAGAGAGTTACGATAGTCAGAGTGCTCGTGATTGATAGATAAGACTTAGACAAATTTATAACAAACATACCAGAAAAGACTCCGACAATAGGGGAAATCATAACCTTAGATCATTCTAATTATTGTCTACAACACGTTCTTAGTTAGTTCTTAGTTAGTTCTTAGTTACTGCATTCTCATTAAGTAATAGTTAGTTAGTAAACATCCCATTTGTTACTCAAATATCTTGGAAAGTTGATTACATGAAACTGTGTGAGTCTGATAGATGTGATTGATAGGTTAATTTCCTGTGGGATTCGATTCCGGACTTGATAATCGGAATATATTTGCAGCGACCGCTTTGTCCTTTTTATAAGGCATAGTTGGGCGTGATCAAATTTTAGCGTCGTTGCCGAGGAATTTATGGTGTTATTAATTATAGTTAAAAGTAGTGCAAAATTTCTTAGTGTAATCAATTTTCTTTGACTTAAACTGAATACCTTGAAACTCTAACTTTTGTAATCTTGGGTGTTATGGGTGCATGCCTATAAACTCCTCAAGAACTGGTGAAGTGTTCGAAGCATTATCAGATCCTGAGAAAGTTTTCAAGGCATTGAATCGTGCAAACAGGAAAAGAAAACAACAATAGAACTTGACTGAACAACTTGAACCAGACATGGCAGACGAAGTAAACAACAGGAACAATGGGATAACGTGAATGACCTGAATTAGCAGGTGGTGGTGCCTCTTGTGCCAGAGGCTACATTGTACGATTGGGCACAATCCACCGCAGACAACTTAGCAACCACAATTGTAGTCCCGTAGATACAAGCTGACTCATTCCAGATTAAAAACAACATGCTTCATTTGTTGCAAAACAAGGGACTATTCTCAGGGTCATACATCGAAGATCCTCAACATCATCTAAAGAATTTCCTGTAAATATGTGTCACACAAAGGCAACATAATGTGACACCGGAATTAATAAAGCTATTGTTGTTTCCATTCTCAGTGTTGGGAGCAGCTCAGACTTGGATTATTTCACTCCCCATAAATTCCATCACTACTTGGGAGGAATTAGTCAAGCAATTTGTGAAAAAATTTCACTCACCCAACAAGACTGCTCAGCAAATTGATGAGATATTGAGCTTCAGACAGAAACCAACAGAAACATTGCAAGAGACATGGGAAAGGTTTAAAGGGCTGCTGATTTTGTGTCCACACCATGGTATTCCGGGGCAGATGCTGGGGCAGAGGTTTTACATGGGTTTGGCAGATAGCTTGAAATCCAATGTTGATGCTTCAGCAGGTGGAGCATTTTCGAGCAAAACATTCAGAGAGAGCAAGATCTTACTTGACAAGATGGCACAAAACTCGGGATGGACGACCAAGAACACTCCAATCACTCCTGTGGTTCACTCAGTGGCCTTAGACCCAGCTAACTCCCTAGCTAAAATATGGCCACTCTAATGACATAAATGAGCATCCTCACCAAAAAGGTTGATGAATCAGGCCAGAAAAAGCAGGTACACATTGTTGATGCAACTAATGGGGTTTTATGTACATCTCGCATTAATCAGCCATATGGTTGCTCGTGGAGTGCGGAAGGTGATCACCAACAATATCAGGAGAACATGAATTATGTGTCCAACTATGGGGGACAGAGACCAGGTGGTCAGAATAGAGGTCAGTAGAATCAATAATATAGGCCAGCCCTGCAGCAGCACAACAATAGCAACAATCTTGGGGCCATGCGACCTCAAGGTCAAGTGGTGCCTTACCAAAGGAAACAGGGCGACAACCATCAGAATCAGCAGCATGCTTATCATCCACCTCAACAACAATACACTGGGAGGCACGAAGATGGGTTTGCTAGACTCGAGGGAATGATGCAACAATTGATTGGGTCCACTAGGAAAGTAACTGAGAGAGAAGACTCACACGAGTCAACAATAAAGAATATTGAGATCCAATTGGGTCAGATTTCGTTGGATCTGAATAATTGTCCTCAGGGGACGTTACCTGCAGACACATAGATCAATCTAAAGGAGCAGGGCCCGAAGCAGCTAATGGCAGTGAGTCTACGAAATGGTAGATACCTATACTTAGAGCAAGATATTGCTCGCGAAAGCAGACCTATCGAGACATTGGTGCCAGTACCCATTGAGGTAAATGATTCAGCAGGGTTGACTGATGTGACGGTACAACATGCTCAAGAAGATGCCAATAAAGAAAAAGAGGTTCTGAAAGAGACTGAGGCAACACAGGAACCGATAGTGGAGGCAGTGCCTGAACTAGAAAAAAATCAAATCACCGGGAAGAAACGACCTCCAGCACCATTCCCACAGAGACTGGCCAAGTATAAAAAATATGAGAAATACAATAAATAATTGGAGATGTTGGAGCAAATTCAGGTAAATAGATTGATGCTGTAAAGGAGATGCCTGGTTATGAGAAAATGATGAAGGATTTGATGTCCCACAAGTTCGACTTCCAAGACCTGGCTATAGTTACATTGACTCAGACTTGCAGTGTTGTTGTGACGAGACCCATTGCTAAGAAGCTGTCTGACCCAGGGAGTTTCACAATTCCTTGAACAATTGGTAACTTTGCATTTGCTAAGGCACTGTGTGATTTGGGGGCAAGCATAAATCTTATACCTCTGGCTATTTATAAAAGGATCGGGATTGGAAGAGCTAGACCCACGTCCATGTTATTGCAACTGGCTGACAGGACAGTAAAGAGGCCCTCTGGTATTCTAGATGATGTATTGGTGCAGGTTGGGAAGTTTGTGTTCCCAGCAGATTTTGTCATCCTTGACTGTCGGGTTGACGAGGAAATTCTCATAATTTTGGGAAGACCATTCTTTGCCACTAGGAGAGCTCTAATTGACTGTGAAACTACAGAGCTCAAAATGAGATTAAACGATGAGGAGATAACATTCAACATGCATAAATCTATGAGGAGACCAAGTGAATTCGCCAATTGCTCTCTAATAGATGCCATGGATGTAATTTTGGAGGAGGAAGATAAGACATTGAACATTCAAGATCCTCTAACAGCTTGTCTCATGAACCTAGATGAAGGTAATGGAGAAGAATTGGCAGAATGTTTACTTTCTATTTAAGGAAAAGGTTTTTGGAAGAGGGAGCTCGAATTTGAGCCCTTTCACTTAGAGGAAAAACCCCTCCGACCAAACCATCGATAAAAGAGCCCCCAAAGTTGGAGCTGAAGCCATTGCCAGCCCATCTCAGGTATGCATTCTTAGGACCTAACTCCACTTTACCTATTATTATATCATCTACTTTGTTAGATGTGCAGGAAGAACAACTTTTGCAGGTACTGACGGAGTGCAAGAATGCAATTGGGTGGACCATTGCAGACATCAAGGGGATCATCCCGACCTTCTGTATGCATAAGATTCTACTGGAAGATGGGCACAAACCTTCTAGAGAACATCAAAGAAGGCTGAACCCCAACATGAAGGAAGTGGTTTAGAAAGAAATTATTAAGTGGTTAGATACGGGAATCATATTCCCCATCTCTGACAGCAACTGGGTTAGCCCAATTTAGTGTGTACCAAAGAAGGGTGGAATGGCGGTAGTGAAAAATGAGAAGAATGAATTGATCTCTACACGAACAATCACAGGTTGGTGAATCTGTATGGATTACAGGAAGTTGAACTTGGCTACCCGGGAAGACCACTTCCCACTTCCATTCATTGATCAGATGTTAGATAGACTGGCAGGGAGGTCCCATTTTTGTTTTTCGGATGGGTACTCAGGGTACAATCAGATCTCTATTACACTAGAGGATAGAGAAAAGACCTCATTCACCTGCCCTTATGGGATTTATTCTTTTCGGAGGATATTGATTGGACTATGCAACGCACCTGCCACATTCCAAGGGTGCATGATGGACATCTTCACGGACAGGGTAGAAAAAATAATGGAGGTTTTCATGGATGATTTCTCAGTGATGGGGAATTCATTCGATGATTGTCTTAAGAACTTGAGAAGAGTATTGAAGAGGTGTATCGAGACAAATCTGGTGCTCAATTGGGAGAAGTGCCATTTCATGGTACAAGAAGGTATAGTATTGGGACACTTGGTGTCAATTAAGGGCAATGAGGTGGATCGCGCAAAGGTTGACATTATAGCAAAGCTTCCACCACCCACTTCCGTCGAAGCAATTAGAAGTTTCCTTGGGCATGCCGACTTCTATAGGAGATTTATAAAAGACCTTTCCAAAATTGCTAACCCCTTGTGTAAATTGAGTGAAAAAGATCACCCTTTTTTGTTTTCTGATGACTGGAGGGTAGCATTTGAGAAATTGAAGAAGAGACTGGTCACAACACCTATCATTGTTGCCCCTAACTGGGAGCAACCCTTTGAGCTAATGTGAGATGAAAGTGACTATGCTGTGGGAGCAGTTCTTGGGCAGAGGAAAGATAAAATCATGCACCCAATATACTACACAAGTAGAACATTGAGTGGAGCCCAGCTGAACTACACTGTGACTCAGAAGGAGATGCTGGCAGTAGTGTTCGCGTTTGACAAGTTCAGATCGTACCTGATAAGCTCGAAGGTAATTGTTTATACTGATCATGATGCCCTCAGGTACCTAATCGAGAAGAAGGAGTCAAAATCGTTCCTGATTCATTGGGTGCTACTGCTACAAGAGTTTGACTTGGAAATTCGTGACCGTAAGAGAACGGAAAACCAAGTAGCTAACCACTTGTCAAGACTGGAAGGAGCTGAGAAAGCGGTTGAGGTAGAAGAGATTCTGGAAAACTTTCCAGATAAGCAACTACTAGCCACAAGTCTTGAGGAAGCTCCACTGTATGCAGACATTGCAAACTATCTGGCGAGCGGTATAATTCCTTATGACCTTTCCTCTATGCAAAATAAAAAGTTCTTTCATGATTTCCGCATGTATTATTGGGATGAACCTTATCTGTTCAGGATTTGTGTTGACAATATGATCCTGAGATGTATCCCTGAGATAGACCGATCTTCTATTTTGTAGGCATGTCATGCATCAGCATACAGTGGATATTTCTGAGGAGTCAGGACAACCGTGAAAGTTCTGGAGGCAGGATTCTACTGGCCAACAGTGTTCAAAATATGCACATTTATGGGTAAAGGGTTGTGATGAATGCCAGCGAACCGGGAATATTTCTCATCGACATGAGATCCCCATGAACCCAATTCAGGAGGTCGAAGTGTTCTATGTATGCGAAAACGACTTCATGGGGCCCTTCGTTAGTTCATATGGCAACAAGTACATACTTGTCGCTGTGGACTACGTGTCCAAATGGGTGGAAGCTGCAACACTCCCCACCAATGATGCAAAGGGGGTGATTGGGTTTTTGAAGAAGAACATATTCACCCGATTTGGCACCCCAAGGGCCATAATCAGTGACAGAGGTACTCATTTTTGTAATCGAGCCTTCGAGAAGTTGCTAGAGAATTATGATGTACGCCACAAGGTGGCCACTCCATATCATCCGCAGACAAGTGGGCAAGTGGAATTGTCAAACAGAGAAATAAAGAGTGTGTTAACTAAGACCGTGAATGCCACAAGAACGGACTAGGCGGTAAAGTTAGATTATGCACTCTGGGATTATAGAACCGATTTCAAAACACCAATTGGCATGTCACCATACAAGTTGGTGTTTGGGAAAGCGTGTCACTTGCCGGTGGAGTTGGAGCATAGATCTTGGTGGCGCTGAAATAGTTGAATCTCGACATGGATGCTGCAGGAACAAGTAGAGTCACGGAGTTGCATGAGCTTTATAAGTTCCGCTAGCATGATTTTGAGAGCACAAGATTGTACAAAGAGAGAATGAATATGTTACATGATAAGAACATTATTGAGCGGAATTTTAAACCCGGAGATATGAGATTGCTATATAACTCAAGACTAAGGCTATTTTCGGGTAAACTAAAGTCACGATGGTCAGGGCCATTTTGTGTGGTTGAAGCACACCCCACAGGTGCTGTAGAGATTGCCGCAGAGAATGACTCTCGCGCGTTCATAGTCAATGGGCACAGACTAAAACATTATGTAGGCATGGATGAAGCAAAGGGAGGGTCAGTGACCCATTTGATTGAGTCTCAGAGGTCGTCGAACCTTAAATGCGCTTATCTGTGTCGTGCCATGATGTTAAATCAGGCGCTACATGGGATTTAACCCATTGAATTATTGTAAATGTCGTGCCGCGACATTAATTCAAGCGCTTCTTGGGAGGCAACCCATGATTTTCTTTTTTTGTTGTATTTGATGTTGAATGTTACTAACCAAACTACTAGTGTGCAGGGCAAGATTTGTGCACATCAGAAGGAGTCGGGGTCAAAAATGAACCTAGGAAGAGGTAAAATTATAGAAAAAAGGAAAAGTGTTCGGAGACGGTGATCCGCGGCCGCGCATTGGACCACGGATCTGAACGCGGATTTTGGAGGTAACTCTGTTTTGGATTCGTGGCCTCGGATATGAATGCAGATTTTGGCACATTTTCTGTCTCAAGTCCGCGACCGCGGACCTGGGCGCAGATTGGGGCGCGGAGTTTACGAGATATTCTTCCCAGCGTCCTCGATCGCGGACGCGACCGAGGAGCTTGGCGCGGATAGAGGCGGACCCTAGTAAGTATAATTTTTTTTTACTTTTAGTTTTTATTTATTTATTTCCTAAATCCCCCCTAACCTAAATTCCCCCCTCATACGCCCATCCCTCCTAATATCCCTCCCCACATTCCTCCATTCTTCTTTTCCTCTTCAACTCCAACTCTCTCTCTTCCCCACAATAACAAAACCACCGATTCCTCCCTCCCTTCCCCCTTCAACACTAAAATCTCCCCTCCCTTCTTCCTCTCTCCATTCAACAACAATCGAACCTCCATCTGTCTCAAGATTCTCAAGTAAGTACATGATTCTTCTCCTCCTTCTTAGTATTTTTATTTTTATTTTTATTTTCAGATTTTGGTAGTGAGTTCCTCTTCAATTTTTCTTCTTTTATTTGATATTGTATGTAATGGGTAGTAAAACAAATCATGAATTTCTTGTACTAGAGGTGGATTGGGTGTAGATATGTGTGCGAGGACATTAGATTTCATATGGGAGGCTTGATAACTCCATGGGGATCTTTGTGCTACTTTGTAGACATATGCACACTAGGTGTTTGTGGAATTGCCTCAATGAGCTATAAATTGAAATTGTGACCATGGTGCGCGTGAAGTCTGAGTAACCGCCCTGGGTTCACATACTTTGCCCCTACTAATAGTGGTATTTGCTGTATCAGGTATAGTGCATCCCTCACGGAAGCGACGTGCTACATGACCCTCCTCTAGTGGGCATGGCGATTCATCTAGAGCTCGGGCACCGGCTAGAACAAGACAATTTGATAGCCGCATATTTGTTTCTAGAGCGGCTCAAGACCATTTTAGTGAGAAGGTGACGAGAAAGCCTATTCCTGAGAGAGCCAATTACAGGGCAGACCTCCAGATTGAATGCCCAAATATATATTAGGAGTTGGTGCGGCGCCGACTCGACATCTTCTTTGAAGAGCCGGAGGAAGGCAACATGATGCCTGTGCGGGAATTTTATGCCAATTGCCCGGAACATGAGGAGCGAATCTGCATAGTGCGACAAACAAGGGTGGATGCCTCACTAGCTGCCATCAGACGAGTGTATTATTTGCCTGTTTTCGATGGGCTGAGGATTTTTATGAGACGTACAAGAAAAAGCCCGTCACTTGGAATTTATTTTCCAAACTATTTGTGTGCCAGGAAAAGAGATAGTATGGTGTACGCATGGGAGCGTCTTGAATTCATCATCCCTCACTTGAGGCTGAGTGCTGGATTTACATAATCAACAGTCATTTGCTGCCATCTCACAACACCACTGAGATAAATGGACCTAGGGAGACATCGATTTGGTGCTTTGTGAATGGCCACGATTTTGATGTGGCCCAGCTTATCCAGGCGGAGATGTTCGTCCACTCACCCTTGAAGAGGTATGAATTTTATTTTCCATATCTTGTCACCAGATTGTGTAGAGTGGCAAGGGTACCCGAGAACCCCAATGCAGATAGGAAGGTGCCAAAGGAGGCCATGTTACGGCTGGCAAAGTAACTATCGGGGAGGGACCGGTGGCACCTGGAGCTGATCACAGTGACGCCTCAGATGAGTCTGAGGATGATGATGACGGTCAGGAGGAGGCTATGCATGCCTCACCCCAATAGGAGCAGGTCCCAGATGAGACAGGTCCATCTCATGCACGCCGGAGTACTCGCATGACAACTCTGGAGCAAGAAATGGCTGGACTACGTACTTCAGTCACAAACCTGGGTATAAAGTTGATGTTTTGGCCACCCAAAGTGCGAAGTTCGAAAAGAAGATCATAGACTGGCTTCGAGCGCTGGGACGAGCATGTCACCTTGACCTTGGCACTGTCTCTGAGCAGGACTGAATCACCAGGGAAGTCCCCTTACCTTATCTTGCTCTATTTTATATGACATGGGGACATGCCAATTTTTTAGGTGTGGGGTGGGGGATGATGTTGTATGTTGTTGTGTATGTATATAGTCGGTTTTGAAGTTTCTTTTGATAAATTAATTTCGACTTGGCCCAACGATGGATATCACTCGACGAGTTTCTTGAGGGACTAAAGTCGAACAAAAAAAAAACAAAAAGATTTTTCTTTTGTAGTAGTGTATCAACTCCCTCTTGGTTCTTCTTTAAACCACGATTCTTTTTCAAGGGTTTTATTTGAACCGGGTGTAGTTAGTTTTTTATTTTTTTTATTTAGGAACTTATAGGCGAGGGGAAGAGTTGAAATAGGATCCCTTTACTCCATGATGCCTTGAATATAGACTACTTTAGTGTGACACTTAGGCTCATTGGTTGACTCTTCTGAGAAGGCCTTAAAATGTGTGTTCTTAATTTGGCTTAAGTACACTGAGCGGAGTGTCTGATGATCTAATATGGATTGAGTCATGTGCCATGTGTGTGTGAGTCTTGTTGTATTCTGTGCTGACATTAAGCACCTAGAACTTGACCCATGTGTTTGCAAAGAGAAATGGTAGTTTATTTGGTCTAGGAAGTGATATAGGTATTTCTTTGTTGAAACATATATATGCATATTCCACCCACATAATTGATATATACCATAGTTAACCCCTTTGAGCCTGTAATCCTGTTTCTTTGGCAACCACATTACAAGCCTTACCCAATTTATGTTGAACCTTGTCACCTCTCATGAGCACTTGAATTGTGATGATTTATGTAAAAGTTAAAGTGTGGGATGATTGGTTTGGCTTTTGAGTGGAACTGATGAAATAAGGAAAAAGGTGCATTGTGCTGAAAAAAATCATACTAAAATCCACCTAAATTGAAAAAAAAAGAAAAAAAAAAGAGAGTTGTATTGTGTGAAGAATAATCCTTGATGGTGGTGGCTTTTGACATAATTGTGCTTAAAGAAGTATGGGGTAATACATATTGATATGAAGGTGGAGTTAAGGTTTGACATAAGTATGAGCTTGAATGTTAAAATATATGTATTAAAGTGATTAGGGAGGTGTAGTCACTATTATATCTAAATGTATCCTACCCGACCTGCAGCCTACATTACATCCAAATAAAGTCCTAATTGATCCTAGACTAAACGAGCTCGATTAGTAGAGTAGTACACTACGGGCAAGCTTATGGTGCATTTTTTTGTAGCACAAGGAATGTTCTTTCTGAGGGTGAGCGAATTTTGCTTCTTTTGAAGTCCTCAGTGTGCGTGAATTGTACTAATTATGAAATAAGTCTCTTTTGTGGTGAGTAGACACTTGATTGATGAAAGCGAGGTAAGTCTGGACCTCTGACTTAGAGTAAGTAGCCGGTTAAAGACATTGCGTGGCCAGGAAGAGTCCACTCTTGAGGTGTGGATGTTACGCTAATGTAGTTGACCATTGTGAAATATTCTTGGTGGGAGGAGTAGGGAAGTTTCTTAGCGAAGTTAGGCCTGTAGAGTGTGGTTTTATTTCTCGAGGACGAGCAATGGTTTAAGTGTGGGGTGTTGATAATAGACTATAATTACGTATTTTAGACTCTATTTACACTCTAATTAAACCGCACTTTATTGATGTTAGAATGTTAAAAGATAACAAAATGCTCTAATTGAGAAATTTATGTTTTGCAGGAGCCACTCCAAGATAGGAGGAGGATAAAGGGTGTTTTGAAGTCATTTTAAACATACAAGGACAATCAACGGATATCCCGGGTGAAAAAAAGCGAGAAAAGCAAGCAAAAACGCAAAAGGCAGGTCTGTGACCACGGACCTGGGCGCGAAGTAGCTCACGAAGTGAGGCAGTGAAGAGGTGAAAATCCTCGGCCAGATCCGCAGTTGAATGAGCGGCCGCGGACGGGCTGCCAGACGCGATAGAATGCAGGGGCTTTTGTGTAATTTCTTGGGCAACTAACCTAAACCTATAAGTGCCTAAACTCACCCAGAAGTCAGATTAAGCTTGTTTTAGACAATATTGGAGGCAAGAACAAGGGAGAGAAGATCAATAAATTCTTTAGAGTTTTTATATTCTTCTTCTTAATTCTAATTGTGGATTATGAATCATATTCGTGCTATATTTTGCATTAGTATGAGTAGCTAAACTTCTAATCTATGATTTTGATGGAACCTATTTAAGGATGAATTTCTCGTTATGTTAATATAGATTTGCCATAGTTTTCTCTCTATTTGTTCAACTATATGATTGTTGTTGTTGATTGAAGGGCCCTCAATTAGTTGTGCCTATTTAGTGTGCATTACTCGGGAGAGAGTGCATATTTAGATCGTTGTTTAACAACATTACTCCTGACATATATGAGGGATCAATACAAAGGGTTTAAAGGTGGGATTAGGGATAACGAAACCTTGGGTGCGATCTAAGTGAGCTGTAATTAAAGTTAGCTAGCGTAATTTGGGAGAATATGTCTAGTATATTGTTGTAATTACTCGGGAGAGAGTTACGACAATCAGAGTGCTCATGATCGATAGAGAAGACTTAGGCAAATTTATAACAAACATAGCAGAAAAGACTCCGACAATAGGGGAAATCATAACCTTAGATCATTCCAGTTATTGTCTACAACACGTTCTTAGTTAGTTCTTGGTTACTGCATTCTCATTAAGTAATGGTTAGTTAGTAAATATCCCATTTGTCAAATATCTTGGAAAGTTGATTACGTGAATTGAGAGAGTCTGATAGTTGTGATTGATAGGTTAATTCCCTGTGAAATTCGATTCCGGACTTGATAACTGGAATATATTTACAACGACCGTTTTGTCCCTTTTATAAGGCATAGTTGGGCGTGATCAGATGCATCAAGGATGATGCAATAAAGTATCCTTTAGTTTGTACTTATCAAGATGAAATTGTGCTGTTGTACTGCTGTCAGATGGTACAGTGCAACAACTTTTACAGCTGTAGAGTTGACTGCACGACGACCAGGGGAACTGATCCATATATGTTCCCTCTGTTGTTCCTTATTTGATTTAATTGAGAATTGAAACAAACATCTGACTACTTACCCTTGAAAGCAAAGAGCTAATCGTATCAGGTTCCTTATCTGGGTCTCTCATTAAGTAGGTCATATCATCAAAACAAAAGACGAATAACTTATCAATTTTCTCTTTTTTGATGATGACAAACTTAGAATTGATATTTCCTCTGAGAACCAGATCTCCACATTGTTCCCCCTACGAATCAACCATATTCCCTTTGAGAACTAGACCATAGGAACTGATCACAACCAATTCCTCGAGAATACACCCAGAATTGGTATTCACCTTTAGAATTAGATCTTATATGTACTGATCACATTTGGTCCCTATCTGGTTCCTCGAGAACATTTGATAATTCATCAAAACATGAAATAACGTAATAGTCGGTTGCAATTTCCCCTTTTTTTTATGATGACAAACCCAAAATTAATGTTCTCCCTGAGAACCAGATTCCTCACATGTTCCCCTGCGGATCAGACCTATAATCAATATGTTATCAACAACGTTTTCCCTTTGAAGTAGAGCTTTCTTCATGCACAACACAACATATCAATTAGATTTTGTCCCCTCCCTCCCCGTTGACAACTATGTAACTTCCCCCTTTTGGCATCATTTAAAAGAATAACAGAAGAAGCATAGCCAAAAAGAAGTTCAGCAACATTACCTCATGCCACTTGGGCAAAACAACATAAACTATAACAAGAACAACAAGTGAATGTCATTGCACAAAATAGAGTGATTGCCCATAGTAATTATAACAAAAGCAGGTTAGTTTCGAAAATACAAAACATGACAATTTAAACAATTAAACTACCAATGTCATCAAACATAGGGATCAAAAGAAGATAAGAATTTGAGGGAATTTGGAAGCAGTGAAGTACATGGATCACTAGGCAGGAAGAAAGGTAAAGGGCTAAGGCCTTGATGAGCCGTCCCATTTGTTAATTCACAATCCTTTAATCAATGATCATATACTCTCTCAGGTCCTCCACATGTTTCCTAAATCTTTCATTCTCACCCTTCACATGAGCATTCTATTCTGCTAAGGGTGCACGGGGACCTGGTTCTCTACCTATCTGAGCAGGCTGAACCATCAATCAAATCACCAAGAATCTCCCCAAGCTTCTCCTAATCAAGAAAAAACTCAGTCCCATGCACATATAGCATCAGAGTATCACATACAACATACAAGTTTTTACTTCTTCTTTATAAACATTGGGACTTGGAGGAACAAAGAGGTGATTCTATTTTTGGAACTCAACAATGACAAGAAATTCCTCCATTTTTCAATAATATCAGAGTCAATACTCTGCCTAACATCACTTCTTGAGACTTCAGAGTCTTCTACCTCTCCAAACCCCATAACTCAACCTTTAGCTTCTGTAATGAACCATGTTCCTTACTCACACTACTCTTTCTTTTCCTGAGCGGCCATGTCTCCCTCTTCTTCTTCTCAATCTGTTCACCCTTATCAGCTGCTGCATCTTTCTCAGCCAACTTTCTTTTCTCCATTTCTTTTGAATTCTTTCTCACAAGTGAAGATTTTTCCACTTCATTCTCTCTTCCATAATCACCACATCAGCAGGTCACACCATTTCATCATCGATCAGCCTACTTTTCATCAATCATTTTTACTGGATCAGAGGTTTGTTTAAGCACAGAACTCAAGAGAAAAAGTTCATCATCAGAACTAACATCCTAATAAGGATCTGAGGGACCAGGTCCCTCATTGAGTTGCCTCTTTTCCAGCACATTCACCAATTCCTCCATCCTCCAAGGCTTCTACAAACCTACCAACAATTTCAGCCTCACTCTCTAGAATATTAGATCTACCCCGTTCCTTTTCAACTAAAGTCCCATCAAAATCTACCAAAGACTTCTTGGGTTTCGATTCAGACGGAGTTAGGATTTTGGAAGGTGATATAATTGGGTTCACTTCTGGCATATTTGGAGAGAAGGATTCTTTTTGAGATTAGATTGATTTGGTTTTGAAAAAAAGAATCGATTTTGGTTGAGTGTGAGAGAAGGAAATGGTTTTTAGGGCAACAGTTCACATCAGAAAGGTTTAACATTTTGGAATTCAAATATTAAGAGAGGCGGAAATAAATTATTGGCATGAAGCTTCAGCAGTTTAATAAGGCATATAAGTATTGAAGATATTACTAACCTGAGTCACATGAACCAGGTTCCTTGACGGTTTTTTAAAATTTGAGCAAAACTCCTAAAAGTGCAATGTCACTCATACTTGTTTTCTCTTGAAACTGCTATGTATGTATACCTGCAATGGTATAGAATTGAGTTAGATACCACCAGAGTTACACTTTTTAACATTGTACCTTTCCTTCTTTACATAGCCAATCATCAAGGGACCATGTCCTTAGTTGAGTTTGATCGACCCCAACTCTAGACGGCCTATTTCAAAATGTTCTCTGCTAAGTTCTTTGGTGAAGATATCTACTACCTGATCCTCCGCCTTGCAAACCTTCATACAAATAAGCCTTTTTTCAACATTGTCCCTCAAAAAGTAATATCGCACATCAATGTGCTTTGTCTCCTTGTGTTGTATTGAGTTCTTTGGAATGTTTAGAGCACTTGTATTATATCACAACAATGGCATACAATTTTTAAACACACCCGAATCTTCTAACCGTTTCTTGATCTACATCAGTTGACCACAACAAGAGGCAACATCCACATATTCAACTTCAATAGTAGAAAGAGCCATATGGTTTTGTTTCTTTGTACCCTAAGAGATCAAGCATGACCCCAGAAAATGTGTCATTCCAGATGTTCTCTTCCTATCCACCAGATATCCAACATGATTAGCATCATCATATCCAACCAAGTCAAAATTATCCCTTGAAGGATAGAAGAGGACCAGGTCCTACGTTCCCTTAGGATACCTCAAAATTCTTTTGGAAACCTTCAAGTGAGATTATTTTGGCTTGATTGGAACCCATAACTCAACCCAACACTAAAAACAATATCAGTTTCCAAATAGTCAAGTACAGAAGAGATCCAATGATACCCTTATACATAGTTTCATTGACAGGGGAATTAGGTTCGTACATGTCTAAACGAGTAGTAGTGGAAATAAGTGTATCAATGGTATTAGAATTCTCCATCTCAAATCTTTTCAGTAGCTCCTTGGAATATCTATATCTTCACCAGGAGTCTCCATCTTTATTTTCTTTGTTATGTGACCCTTTGCCAACTTTGTTGAGAACAAAACATTTTGCATCCAAATGCTCTCAGGTAAGTCAGCTTGGGTTTTCTCCCATTGAGCAGTTCACAGAGAGACTTCTTGGAAGGGACCTGATCATGCACTTGTTAATCAAGTAGCAGACGGTGTTGACTGCTTTGGCCTACGAACCAGGTCCTCCATAACCAACTTGTTCAACAATAAAAACTTGCATGCCCCAGTCATTGGTCTCGTCCAATTTCACTCCTCTATTTGAGGTTATGAAAATGGTCGATGCAATAGTAATACCCAATAAGAATTGGGGTCGAATTCCGCATGGAGATATATGTATGGGAGTTAGTAGTATATATATTAGCGTGTGAGTTTGTATATCTAAATTTGCACTTCCACAAACTTTGGTTGTTTTAAAAATCTAATTTAAACTACAATTGCAATTTAAGAAATAAAACTACAAGATTGTTTTTGTTGTTTTTCAAATATTGTAAAAGGCCTAGGGCTATGAACTTCACCTAGGTGTTTGCCTAATGAGTTGTAAACATTAAAGCTTGTTTTATTGGTCGGGGTGTATTATAGCTATCAACACTCGATTACTCACTCAATATCTCTCGGTTAGAGAGTGATTTTGCCCAATTTGGCTTTGTCAAATCCAAATGGGTATTGAACAAAACGGTTGACAAAAAGCTCAAGTCGGGTTTTACTATTTCTAGGTTCAACCCTTTAATTGGTCTTATCAAACTCTCAATTGGCCCAATTTCTTGTTAACAGGTTTTCTTAGACAAAGTCTCTCTTTCTCAAGTGGAGACTAAGTCAAATAGGCATGAACTAATGTTTGAAACCATTAATTCTAAAAATAAAAACAAGAACAAGGCTAAATAATAAATACCCAACAATAAACTAGCAATAAATCAAACACCCGTTAAGTTTACACACTAGGGTTGGATCACAAGCCTAGTAAAAATTTAGTTACTCATGCTTAAATTGGAAGAAACGAAGAAGAAATGATAATTAAACCCATTTTGCTAATTAAAATGATGAAATTAATGTTCAATTAGATCAAAATAGCTAAAACTACTATAAAGAGTAAATGAAACCGTCTACTGTAGCAGCTGATGTCAAAAGTAGATATAAAAAAGTGAAACTCTTCTATTTATACAAGGCGAGAAATTTCGGACGAAAATACCCTTTTGGAGGGTCTGCGGTCGCACAATTCCATGTGTGGTCCACACTTTTCTTCAGCTTGACAGGATTGGAAATTTGCGGCCGCATAATTATGAATCGCAGCCGCACTGCACTTTTTATGCGGTCTGCACAATTGTAAGTGCGGCCGCACCTTGCCCTTCTGCGGTCCGCATAATTGTAACTGCGACAACATAGCTCTTCTTCTGCGGTCGCACAATAATTGTGCGGTCCGCACTTTTGGTGGACTTGAAATGCAGGTTCTCTTAACTGTTGCTATGACCTAGCTTCTGCGGCCACATAGTTCATGAGCAGACCGCACTTTGCACTAATCTCTGATGTATTTTTCTTCAACCTGCAGCCGTAGATGATATTCTGCGTTCCTCACTTCTGAGCTTTTGTGCCTGTTTTTGTCCTTGAGTTCAAATTACTCCTTCTTGAGTTGGATTTCATCTTGGGAGCTCATCTTCCAATATTCCTACAATTAAGCACATTTTATCAGTTTTCGGGAACACAATTAAGCGCTTTTGGACTAAAACGAAAGCTAAAGGACGCTAATAAGTAGTCAAAATGCCCACTTATCAACTCCCCCAAACTTAAGCTTTTGCTTGTCTTCAAACAAATAAAGTAATTCCTACTTTCACAAGTTAAGAGCTATTCCAGCTAATCAAAAGTGAGTCATTCACACATTAATTGGGCCCAACAATTACCCACACCACTTATGAATTATCAATAAGGCAACAAATTAAACTTTTAAGCACAGATAGTTCTAGTGTAACACTTGAGAAATAAGAGTTGACTTTATTCATCAAGAAAGCTCGCTCTTTCATGTAGGTCATTGTGAATCCCAAACTCCTCCTACTCTACTCTCTATTTGCCTATCTCACTTAATAATTTATCACTCAATCCAAGGATTTGTGAAAGGTTTGCTCATCTCTGTCAAAAGAATGTCACAAGTACGGCTTTAAGTACCATTGTATTTTCCCTCATGTAAATATCCACTAATTTAAGCTTACTCGGCTTGGAATCACGTAGGGTTTTTTCGGAATACAACGAAGGCTTTTGGACTAAGGTTGGATATGCTATGATAGAATTGGTTCATCTTTCCTTAAGCTTTCCATTTTCTTTTGTCAGTTCATCTTTGCCAACTCTTTGAGGAATTTTCTTTTCCTTAGGAGAACTAGAGAGACTTAACAACACCCTTTCTTGGTCATGATATTTATTTTCTCCTTATTTAATTTCTCCATGCTTTGCATCAATACTTTTCTTTGAATCCCTTCAAGTCTTCAACTTATTCACTTTGTTTTTGCATTTTTTTGTTATTTCTTTTCTTGCCTTTACTTCTATTCATTTCTTTTCTATTTTTCCTTGATACCTTTTTCAAACTCCTCGTCTCGCCCCCAAACTTACGTTTTTAGACAATTATTTCACAAGAGTGTTAAGGAAAGCTCGGGTGCCAAGAGAGGGTCACGACAAAATAGGTAAAGACTTGTAACATGGTTATCAAATGAGAAAGGTTTTAGGCTCAAATGTGTCGAATAAGGATAACAACATTGGTGGGAAATGAAAAATTTCAAGCGAGTCAAGGAGAGCCTACAATCATTTCTCAAGCCAAGCAGAACTTAAAATTTTGCCTAGAAACACATTTGGTGAAAGTTCCAGACCATTCACACAGGTACTTGGACTTGAAACAACATCTCACCTCTCACGCAGCTGTATTGTTAAAGAGGATAGATTCGAGGGCCCACAATGACCCTATTCAAGATTGAAAATCACTATGGTTCGATTAATCCACTCGACGATTGCCTAAGTCAACACAGGAGTCAAAAGGTCACTAACTAGAGCTATTTCTTTCCCAAAAAACTTGATTTTAACCATAAACACATAGTTAAGTATGTTGGTACCAAGTGAAGTAGTTTTGACTCTTTGAGCATGACTCAATCAGGTCTTTCTATTCATTATTACTATTAGTATTACCTAAACACCAAAAAGGGACTCAATCCTTTAAGAAGATTGTCACGTCATCCATTGTTGGGAAAAGTCACCCAGTTCACACAAAAACCACCTTTGGAAAAAACCATGACATTAATAAAAACAAAGGCTTATAATCCACTAAAAATAAAAAGAAGCTATTAAAGCAAAAAGAAGCTACTAATTCAAAAAGAAGACAAACATAAAGATAAAGAAGCTAATAAAGCAAAAAGCTATTTAAAGCTAAACGAATATACATAATGATGGATAAGAGAGAATATCTACATAATTATAAAGAAGAAGAAAATAGTAATAAGTTTGTTACACGCAAAATGTGTCGTAGTTATCAAAATACATAATCAGAATCATCAAAATGTCAAAGAAACTCCATCCCCCGAATAAACATAAGCATTGTCCCCAATGCTTAACAAAATAAGAGTAAAAGAAGGGTGAGAGTGAAGAAAACTCCCATATGGCTCTGTGGCCATCTCTGTGTCCCCAATAGTGGCACCGACCTCAGTATCCAATTGGATCTCATCATCCTCAAGTCTAGGAGTGGCTGGGTTGGTTAACATTTGATGGACTGCCTTGGCAGTGTCAGCAGCAAGGTCTGGCTCCTCAGACTGGCCAGCTGCTGCAGTAGGTGCTGTGGGATATGGGCCTGGGTGGTGCGGGTCAAGAAGCATGTCAAATGGAATATCTACGGCTGTTGCTAGCTTGGTAACCTGTCTCCGGAGTTTATACATGGACTTCTTTGAAGAATGTGACTTTTGCATCTTTTTCACTTCTTTGGCCAACTCTTCAATCACGGAACCATGATGTACCAGAGTGGCCATAATAGTGTTATGATTGTCCAGGATCTTCTTCAGGGTTTCTTTGACTGTGTGGGGAATCTGGGGTGCCGTCATAGATGATTATGCTGCAATATCACCGGATATGTCAGACAGCTTTTCAGTAGCTGTCTACATCCAGTTGTTGAGGCTCGCCAAAGTCTGGGAGACTCACAGCGCAGATAGTGGAGCAGAAGGCATAGGCACCGACTTCAAAGCCAAAGAGGGAGGCACCGAGGCTGAAGGTGAAGGCATGGCATCTGCACAGGTAGAAGGCTCTGCAAAAGTGGAAGGCATATATGCTAACTCTGCAGCTACCACCAAAGGCTCATCAGATTGGCCTATGGTAATAATCGGCTGACCCTTTTATCTTCGGGTTATTCAGATCCATCAGAGAATACTAAGAGAAGAGCTTCTTTTCCCGAGCCTTCGTGTCAAAATCCCTGGGCTCTACCCGTGCATTTGTAAGGTACTCAATGAGGGTGTTGGGATACGAGTAGGAAGTATCAGCCTGCCTAGCAACCGCTGACATGTTGGTCTATATCATGACACCCATATTGATCAGGTACCCGGCCATAATAAAGGCGAATGGAACTTCCCATGGAATTAGTAAGTTTGTCTCGTTCTGGCACGGGTCTAGTCTGCTGCATACGAAGGTGTACCACCCCTTCGCCTCGAAATTTAGGGTGTTCCGCTGAATAGGAACCCCTGTAGTGATCCATGGTGGTGGTGGACCCAGGGCTGCAAGAAGCTCAGCTAGCCATGGGCGAGTAGTATCACCCATAGTCGGCTTCTCCAAGTACTTTACTAGCTCAACTTCCTCAAAGCCCAAGTAGGAGTTTAGTGTGTGCTGGTCGAACCATACCTTCAGATTTTTCACATTTGTAACTTTGTTCCCTTTCTTAATGTGTGCCACATTGGTGTAGAAATCCCAGACCAAATATTCCTTGGCATCCACAACTGACTGGGTGAACAACATCCACCATTCCTCTCTCGGAACTGACTCAACACGACTGGGTTATACTTGTCAAGATCTTGAAGTAGGAACTTTCGATCAAGAGTGAGCGATCTCACCGACCACCACCCACGGAAGCTGGTGAGGGTAGCTAGACTCACAAAATGGACCTACCAGACCTCTTTATTCTTCGACCTCTCAAGGCCGGAAACTATAGTATTACCCCCTCAACCATCGTCCGAAATATTATCAACAACAACTACTGGTGCCTCAGGGACAGGTGTAGCAGAGGGCTATGAAGCCTGACTTGCACTCTCTGAACCCTCAGAAGTACTATGTAAGGAGGAAGGCATGTCTCGGAGTTGATACCTTCCCTGTGGCTGCTGTGGTTGTGATTGAACAGCAGGATGCTCTTGCACTGAGTCGCCCTCTGATGCTTCCCGAGAAGGGGCATATGAACTAGATTCGGAGGGCTCAGATTGTCTTCCTCGACCTCTTTTAGATTTCTTGGTGATTATCTTTTGGAGGGCAAGGGGTAAGGTGCTTTTGCAACGACCCCTGGAAGGTTCATCCCTCCCCTTTGAAGTATCACCGCGACCACGAGATCTAACCATTTTCTGTAACAAGCAAACAACAACAGTTAGTTATAACTTTAATGCTCACAGATAGTTTATCTCGTCCAAGTCACACCTCTATTCGAGGTTATGAAACGGTCGATTGAAATAATAATACCCAACAAAGAGTCGGGATCGAATCCACAAGGAGTTGAGAGGGGAATTAGTAGTATATATTTGGATCGAGCACGTGAAATATCTAGATTGCACTTCCACAAATATTATTTTGTTTGTACTTCTAAAATTATGCTAAGGATTGCAATTCTAAGATATAAAACTAGAGAATATTGTTTTTGGATGTTTTTCAAATCTATAAAAGGCCTAGGGCTATGACCTTCACCTAAGTGTTTTCCAAACGTGTTGTAAACTTTAAAGCGTGTTTTGTTGGTTAGGGTGTATTATAGATATCAACACATAAGTATCCATTCAATACCTTTTGGTAAGAGAGTGATTTTTCTAGATTTGGCTTTCTCAAGTCCAAATGGGTATTAAACAAAACAATTGATAAAATGCTCAAGTCGATTTTTACTATCTCTAGGTTCAACCCTTTAATTGAGACTATCAATCTCTTGATTTTAACCCAAATTCTTGTTAGCCAAGTTTTCCTAAACTAAGTTTCTCTTTCTCAAGAAGATCCAAGTCAAATAGGCATGAACTAATTTGCAACCATTAATTCTATAATAAGGCAAGAACAAGGCTAAATAATAAATACCCAACCATAAACAAGACCTAAAACAAACACCCAATAGTTTTAACTAGGGTTGGGTCACAAACCTAGCTAAAAATCTAGCTACTCATAATGGGTATAGAAGAAAACAAAGAAGAAAAGATGATAAAACTCATATTGCAAGATTAAAAGATTAAAATCCAATGTTGAATCACCAAAGTAAGCTAAAGTTGCCTAAAGAGGTAAGGAAAAATGGCTACGGAAATTTCAATATTCAAAACTTGACCTAATTTCGTGAAAGTAGTCTATTTATACAAAGCTGAAATTTTCGGACAAAAATGCCCTTCCGGAGATTCTGCGGCCGCACAATTTCATGTGCGGTCCGCACTTCTCTTCAGTTCTTGAGAGGAGTTGACTCTACATCCACACAGTTCTGGATTGCGGCCGTATCTCTCATGTTTTGCGGTCCACATAATTCTTGGTGCGACCGCACAGGGCTCTTCTGCGAACCGCACATTTCCTGAGTGCGGTCGCATAGCTAATTTCTACGGCCGCACAATTATTGTGCGGTCCACATTTATTTTTGAGATTTAAATGAGATTCTGTGAACTTTAGGTCTTGCATAGCTTCTGCGGCCACACACGTCCGCACTTTGCATGAGACTCTGTTAGATTTCCTTCACATTCTGCGGCCGCAGATTCGGCCCGCACTTGATCTTCTGTGCCTGATTTTTTTCCTTCTTCAGATCACTCCTTCTTGAGTTGGATTTTATCGTAGTGGCTCTTTTCTAACACTCATGCAATTAAGTATATTTCATCAGTTTTTGGGAATACAATTAAACACTTCTGGACTAAAATGAAAGCTAAAAAGCGCTAGTAAGTAGTCAAAATCCCGACTTATCAACACTATATCATTGTGTAGAATATGAGTGCAGGGTGGGGAAGTGCGGTCCGCACAATTACAAGTGCAACTGTGGTGGAATTTCTGCAGTCCGCACAATTTCAAGTGCGGCCGCAGAATCGTGCTTGACCAATGAACCCTATTCTCTACTTCTGCGGATTGCACAATTTCAAGTGTGGCCGCAGATTTCAAAACCAAATCGATCAGACTTTAAGGGTTTTCAATTTTTTGCACAGATTCAACATGGTATTAACAGTTATGCATGCAAATCAATTTACCCAGTCCCCATAAAGCAATTAGCAATTGACCCATTATATATTAAACCCCACATGGTATTAAAATTGAAATCTATTGACAAATTACATAAACTACCAAAAAAATGTAAATTAAACCAATAAAAATTGAAAAATTCTATGTGTAATTGAAGCATACCAGATATGAAGGAGTGAAACTAAATGTTCACATATGTGATGGAGCGTGGCAGATGATTGAACAAATGATTTCTAAGTTTTAGAATTTAGAGTGCTTAGAGAGGGAAAAACTTTGTACAGTAGTCTTAGGCTACTATTTATACTTGCACGCAGACTTGGGGAACAAAGCAAGAGTGCAACCACAAAATTCCTTCTGTGGTCCGCACTCTATTACCTAGAGGCTCAATAGCCTATGTTGATATGTGGAGCGCACAAATTATGGTGCGACCGCAGATTTTGACTGCGAGCCGTAGAATTTGATGTGCGGCCGTAGATTGGCCATTTCTCTAAAAGACCATGTCACGCCCCAAACTAGGAGAGGCACGACTAGCACTCAATACTGTATTCGATCAAGTTAACCACTAAACATACTAGCTAACTAAACTGGGGGCCCAACAGATCGGGCAGCGCAACATCTGAAATACTAAGCCTGGACAGTTAAGGTCATGACCTTAATAAAAATAAGCCATATAAACAAAGGTATACAAGACAAAATAATAAAGTACTAGCTGGCCGACGAGGCCGCGACTGAAGACATACATGCCTACACACATATATATACATGCCAAGCCTATGGGCTGGAGACTGAAAGCTGCAAAAAGAAACCCAGAATACTGTGTCCACAATAGCCTCTAAGAGTGTCATAAGCGTTGTCGAGACAAGGTCCCGACTATACCCAAACTATACAACATAAGTAACCATCCTATGGAAGCTCCAGGAAGAGGTGGAGCTTACCAACTCACAGCTGAACCCCGAAATCCTAGCAGAGGGGTCGATCAGAGTCCCTACCTGGACCTACACGCACGAAACAAAAATGTAGTGTCCCCAGGCAACGGGACATCAATACGAATAAAAATGTACTTGTATGTAAGGCAGAAGGTAGAATCATACATAGCTGGTGTAAAAAGGGTAATAGAGATACCACCTGACACTGAAACTCTGATAGCCTCCATGGCCGACATCCGACCTCATAGTAATAAACTATGCATGATATGCTCGTGTAATCATATGTTGTGAATACATATATATTGATACAAATGCATGACATACCCAACCAAATGCTAGCAATGGCGGTCTCTCCCGGTAGCTAACCGGTATCATATTGCCAACCTGTGGCCATCTGTACAATATATATAGTCTTTCGGGCAAATAGGCCCCTTACCTCCGATTATAGCTCGAAGTCCATGCATAATATTCCATGCATGATATGAACTTTGAATTCACATAATAGGCCATAACAAGAACTTAGCCAATCTTGGCTCATTGGTACTCTTGTTCTCATAATCTCATAATCACCTTCGTATCGCATACAAATGTCTCGGTGAACCTCATATGTTTTTTGAATAAGCTTGAAAACTGAACTCGACTTTTAGAAAGATAACTTAACTCTGAAGATGTTCATAAAAAGTTTAAGGTGCTTCACTTAATCCTTATATCTGATTTCTTGATAATTAGTAAAAGAAAGTATTTCAAAAATCAAGTGTTTTAGTAGTTTAAACATAAAAATGATATTTGAAATTTTTTGAAATCGACGTATCACTTTAGAGATTTTTAAAATAAACTTTAACAAGGAAGAATGACTGATCGCGAATGCTAAATGCCTTTATTTTTAAGTCACACAACCCAAAGACGAATAAGAATTCATATATATGGACATATAGTTAAGAAAGCCGACAAAATAACATNGCCTTTCTCAGAAGGTCTTCCTAGCAATAGAATAGTAAAACAGTCATAACTTCTTACTGCAATGTCCGTTTGCTGTGAGTTTTTTTTGGTTGCAAACTAGACTTGTAGAGATTCGATTAGGTAGTTTGTGGGTCCTATAACTCTTTATATATTGGGAGAAATGATCTGATACATTTGACTCAAAGGTTAGAAAATTTATTAGAGAAATTTACGATAACTTTTGCCGACCTTTATTTCGCAACTTGCTTGACTCCAAAATTAACATATGACCAGTGTGATATTATAATACCTCCTAAAAAATTATTCTTAGCATATTAGACACTCTTAGTCTTATCCCACAGGTGCAAGTTAACTTAAACCTTCCGAACGCGCGGGGTTCTACCCGAGCCATTTCTTTAACCACGAACCTATGTTTAAGGGATTCCTTTGACCTAAAGCTTTAGTTTAGTTCCTTGATATTACCACACTTTTCAGTCTTATTCTCCCAATGTTCTATACCCAATCATATATACCTAATATAACAACGCCACGTTACGTATATTACGTAAGAGAAGAGAATAAAAACACACGGGGTCTCACAGTCTCCCCCTTTAAGAACATTCGTCCGCGAATGGGTCAAGTCAATTCCTTGGTTTCATTTCTTTTCCGCTAATACATTATTTGCGAGGCTATATTTTTTAAATTTGCAAATCATAAATCAAATTCTGAAGATTCCAACTATTAGGCTTCGTATAGCTATCTCACAATAAGAAATATAAATTGCACTTTCAATTCATTTAAAATCCAATTAAGTTGTTGTAAAGAAATAATTGCCAATTATTTAAATGCGACTCACCTTAAGTCGTAAATAGGTGGTGGTACTTCTTCCTCATTTCCTCCTTAGCTTCCCAGGTCATTTCCCCGATGTTGTTATTTTGCCATAACACTTTCACGGAAGCCACTTCTTTAGTTCTAAGCTTTCTTACTTGCCGATCTAAAATAGCTATTGGTATCTCTGCATAAGATAAGTCTTTAGCAATGTGAATATCCTCAATGGGCGTAATACGTGAAGGATCTCCAATGCACTTCCGCAACATAGATACATGAAACCCAGGATAAACTATTTCCAATTCTGAAGGCAAATCAAGCTCGTACGCCACCCTACCAATCCTCCGAATAATATTATACGGTCCAACATACCTGGGGCTGAGCTTCCCCTTCTTTCCAAATCGCATGACGCCCTTCATAGGCGATACTTTCAGGAAAACCCAATCTTTTACATCAAACTCTAANATTGAGCTTCCCCTTCTTTCCAAATTGCATGAAGCCCTTCATAGGCGATACTTTCAGGAAAACCCAATCTTCTACATCAAGCTCTAAGTCTCGTCGTCGAACATCTGCATAAGACTTCTGCCGACTTTGTGCTGTACGCAGTCGGTCTCTAATAAGTTTTACCTTTTCCATTACTTGCTGGACTAAATTAGGACCTAACAACTCTGCTTCCCCGACCTAGAACCAACCGATTGGTGACCTACACTTCCGCCCGTATAGTGCTTCGTAAGGAGCCATCTGAATACTAGCTTGGAAGATGTTATTATAAGCGAACTCAATAAGAGGTAGATGATCATCCCAACTTTCTTTAAAAACTAGCACGCAGGCATGTAACATATCCTCAACTGTCTTAATAGTACGCTCTGCCTGTCCATAAGTTTGAGGATGAAAAGCGGTGCTAAGATTTACCTGCGTGCCTAGACCCTTCTGAAAAGATTTCCAAAAATGTGCTGTAAATTGAGCCCCTCGATCAGAGATAATAGATAATGGTACTCCGTGAAGGCGAACAATCTCTCGAATGTAAAGCTTGGCATAATCCTCGGCTGAATATGTCGTCCTGACTGGTAGGAAATGAGCAGATTTTGGAAGTATATCCATAATTACCCAAATAGAATCATACCTCCGTGGAGTGCGAGGCAAGCCCATGATGAAGTCCATATTTATCATGTCCCATTTCCATAATGGAAGCTCAATATACTGAGTTAGGCCTCCAGGCCTCTGATGTTCGGCTTTAACTTGCTGGCAGTTAGGACATTGGGCTATCATCTCCGCGATATCTTTTTTCATTCCATTCCACCAATAGATCTGTCGAAGGTCCCGATACATCTTTGTCGCTCCGAGGTGAACTGCATATCTAGAATAATGGGCCTTCGAAAGAATCTTGGTGCGGAGCTCTCCGACTGTCGGTACACATAAGCGACCCTGGTATCTAAGGACTCCATCTCCAGTTAGCTCAAATAAAGGTTGTCGCTGCTGTGGAATACTTTCCCTCAGTTTTATAAGCTCAGGATCCTAGTGTTGTCGCTCTTTCACTTCAGTAACAAAAGAAGATTTTGCCGTATTCTGAACGAGAATACGTCCACCCTCTGCGTCTACCAAACGCACCTGCAAACTAGCTAGCTGGCATAGATATTTGGTCATCTTGACCTTATCAGCTTCAACATGGCTTAGACTGCCCATGAACTTCCGGCTAAGGGCATCAACAACAATATTAGCTTTGCCGGGATGATATAAAATATCAATATCATAGTCCTTTAGTAATTCTAGCTATCTTCTTTGTCGTAGATTCATCTCCCTCTGTTAAATAAATACTGAAGGCTCTAGTGGTCGGTGAAAACATCAATATGAACCCCATATAGATAATGCCACCAAATCTTTAGGGCAAAGACAACTGCGTCTAACTCAAGATCGTGCGTAGGATAGTTCTGTTCATGTTTCCGCAACTGTCTGGAGGAGTACGCGATAACCTTACCATGCTTCATAAGAACACAACCTAGCCCAATTCTCGAGGCATCACAATGTACAACATAACCCTCGATGCTATCTGGAAGAGTCAAGACAGGTGCCGTAGTAAGCCTTTTCTTTAGCTCCTGAAAACTTTGTTCACATACTTCAGTCCACTGAAACTTAGCTCCCTTATGTGTCAGTTTCGTCAATGGTGCAGAGATAGAGGAAAATCCCTCTACAAACCTTCGGTAATATCCTGCCAAGCCTAAAAAGCTACGAACCTCTGTCGGATTCAAGGGCCTCGGCCAAGTCATCACAGCTTCAATCTTTTGGCCATCAACCTTGATACCATCGCCGGTAATAACATGACCAAGAAAAGCTATAGAAGTTAGCCAAAATTCACATTTAGAGAATTTAGCATATAACCTGTAGTCCTGGAGAGTCTGTAATACAGCTCGCAAGTGGTCCGCATGCTCGGCTTCCGATCGTGAATATATTAGGATGTCGTCAATAAACACAATCACAAATTCATCCAAGAATGGTTTGAATACCCGGTTCATAAGATCCATAAAGGCTGCTGGGGCATTTGTAAGCCCGAAAGACATGACAAGGAATTCAAAATGGCCATACCTCGTCCTAAATGCTGTTTTTGGGATATCAATATCCCTGACTCGTAGTTGATGATAACCGGATCGCAAGTCGATCTTTGAAAAACATTTGGCACCTTGTAACTGGTCGAACAGGTCATCAATCCGTGGAAGAGGATACTTATTCTTGATAGTGACTTTATTTAGTTGCCTGTAGTCAATACACATCCGCAAGGATCCATCTTTCTTTCGAACAAAGAGCACCGGAGCACCCCATGGGGATGTACTTGGCCTAATAAAGCCTTTATCGAGCAAGTCCTTTAGTTGTTCCTTTAATTCCCTTAGCTCTGCAGGAGCCATTCTGTAGGGAGGAATGGATATAGGCTGCGTATCAGGAAGCAAATCTATAGCGAAATCGATTTCCCTTTCGGGGGGAATTCCTGGAAGCTCGTCAGGGAATACCGTCGGGAATTCATTCACAATAGGAACCGACTGAAGAGTCGCTGGCTCCTTATCTATATCACTGACATGAACCAGATGGTATATACAGCCTTTAGAAATAAACTTCCGAGCCCTAAGGTATGAAATAAACTTACCCTTGGGTGAGGCTGCATTACCTTTCCATTCAAGGACAGGCTCACCAGGAAAATGAAATCGGACCAACTTTGCACGACAATCAATATTAGCATAACAAGCTGCCAACCAATCCATACCCATAATGACATCGAAGTCTAGCATAACCAATTCAACTAAATCAACAGAGGTTGGACGGTCATTAATTAACACTGTACAACCTCGATAGACATGACTAGCTACAATAGAGTCACCAACTGGCGTATACACCTCAACTGACTGCGGCAACAACTCAGANATAACTGGCCGAACAAGTCATCAATCCGTGGAAGAGGATACTTATTCTTGATAGTGACTTTATTAGTTGCCTGTAGTCAATACACATCCGCAAGGAGCCATATTTCTTTCGAACAAAGAGTACCGGAGCACCCCATGGGGATGTACCTGGCCTAATAAAGCCTTTATCGAGCAAGTCCTTCAGTTGTTCCTTCAATCCCTTAGCTCTGTAGGATCCATTATGTAGGGAGGAATGGATATAGGCAGCGTATCAAGAAGCAAATCTATAGCGAAATCGATTCCCTTTCGGGGGGAATTCCTGGAAGCTCGTCAGGGAATACAGTCGGGAATTCATTCACAATAGGAACCGACTGAAGAGTCGCTGGATCCTTATCTATATCCCTGACATGAACCAGATGGTATATACAGCCTTTACCAATAAACTTCCACACCCTAAGGTATGAAATAAACTTACCCTTGGGCGTGGCTGCAGTACCTTTCCATTCAAGGACAGTCTCACCAGGAAAATGAAATTGGACCAACTTTGCACGACAATTAATATTAGCATAACAAGCTTCCAACCAATCCATACCCATAATGACATCGAAGTCTAGCATAACCAATTCAACTAAATCAGCAGAAGTTGGACGGTTATTAATTAACACTGTACCACCTCGATAGACATGATTAGCTACAATAGAGTCGCCAACTGCGTAGACACCTCAACTGATTGTGAGAACAACTCAGATCTCATGTCAAGCTTACCAGCAATAAATGGAGTAATATATGAAAATGTAAAGCCGGGATCTATCAAGGCATAAATGGCATGAGAATGTATTGTCAATATACATGTGACAACATCTGGGGAAGCCTCTGAATCCTGTCGGCCTGTGAGTGCANGCCCTGAGT
The DNA here is from genome assembly GCA_005239525.1 of Nicotiana knightiana. Taxonomy (NCBI): domain Eukaryota; kingdom Viridiplantae; phylum Streptophyta; class Magnoliopsida; order Solanales; family Solanaceae; genus Nicotiana; species Nicotiana knightiana. The sequence continues at coordinate 209,789 of ML391434.1, forward strand.
AGACTGTGGACCTGGTCGGGGAGCACGAACTAAGGGCGAAGAGGCTGCTGTGGATCCTAAAGGCTGAGCTGGTGCACCTCTGCCAAATCCTGGGCACCGGCTAATAAAATATCATGTCTGCCCACAATGATAACATCCACTCGAACCTTGTCTACACTGCCCGGTGTGCAGCTTACCACACTGAGTACATGGAGGAGTAGGTTGTCTCATTTGTGCGGAACGCTCGTGTCGATGGCCCTCAGGTTGTCCTGAGCTCTACCCCGGTCCTAACTGAATATAACGATCAAACCGCTGGCCCTGTATCTGTGGTGGGAAACTACCTGCTGACCGAGGTGGATATCGATGGAGTGGGGGAAAAAAATCACCCCGTGGCTCCTTATAAGACCCCCTAGTACGAGCCCTCTTACTCTGCTCCCTATCCCTGCGAGTATCACGAATCCGACGGGAAAGGTCCTCTGTAGTCTGAGCGAAAGCCTGTATGCGGGAAATATCTACATCATCCGATAGGGATGCTACCCTACAGTCTCTAATCAGATGATCCCCCAAACCATCCACATAATGATGAACTCTAGCCCTCATAGTACGTACGATATCTGGTGCATACCTCGCCAAAGAATTAAACTTATGGTTATAATCCCTCACACTCATATTCCCCTGCTTCAGACTAGGAAACTGTTCAAGACGGGCCTCCCGAAACTCCCGTGGAAAATAATGGGCTAAAAACGCCTCAGAGAAGTCCTCCCATTCTGCTGGCGGAGCATCAGGTCCTCTAGATCTCTCCCATGCCTCATACCATAGGACGGCTACATCACGTAGTCGAAAAGAAGCCAACTCCACAACCTCGGTGATTGAGGCATGCATCACCCTCAATACTCTATACATATGATCTATAAAGTCCTGGGGATCCTCAGTGGAACTGGATCCTGTAAATAATAGAGGGTCCAAGTAAAGAAACTCTCGTACCGTCGAACTTCCTGTCCGATCTCTTCGGGCATCTGCTCCCGACTCTAGCTGTCGCTCATGAATAGAAACCATCCTAATCAGCAACTGAATTGCCTCCCTCATCCCCTGCTCCCCAGTCTCTGATGGGGGAACAACAGGTGCTGGAGGCCCTGTGTCTCTAGCTGCCTCAGGTACCAATGGAACTGGTGAGGCTGGGCGTATTGCATCTCCCTGGGTTCCAACAAGTGCTGGGGAAGCTGAAACTAGGGGTACTGGAGACTCACTGTGTGCCTCTAAGGGAAATCTATCCCTCCGACCTGGTGGGGAACGACTTGTACCTTCCCCAGGATCCATACCTATCTCTCGATGTGCCATCTCCTGAGCGTAGGTAGCCTGTTAGATAAGAAAAACAAAGCACGATTTAGATTTCATATGTTCTTATAACTTCTCTCTATAGCACGATCTATTAATTGAAAGAAACGTAACCATTCCTAAATGCCTCATAGCCTCCTGATTATAAGCGTGGTGCACAACACACCTATAAGCAAGACTCTACTAGACACGACTTGTGGACTTCCTAGGATACGACCTGCTCTGATACCAAGTTTGTCACGCCCCAAACTAGGGGAGGCACGACTGGCACTCGATACTGTATTCGATCGAGTTAGCCACTAAACATACTAGCTAACTAAACTGGGGGCCCAACAGATCGGGCAGCNAAATACTGTATTCGATCAAGTTAACAACCTAACATACTAGCTACCTAAACTGGGGCCCAGCAAATCGGGCAACACAACATCTGTAATACTAAGCCTGGACCGTTAAGGTCATGACCTGAATAACAATAAGCCATATAAACAAAGGTAGACAAGCCAAAATAATAAAGTACTAGCTGGCCGACGAGGCCGCGACTGAAGACATACATGCCTACACACATATATATACATGCCAAGCCTATGGTCTGGAGACTGAAAGCTGCAAAAAGAAACCCAGAATACTATGTCCACAATAGCCTCTAAGAGTGTCATAAGCGCTGTCGAGACAAGGCCCCGACTATACCCAAACTATACAACAAAAATAACTATCCTACAAAAGCTCTAGGAAGAGGTGGAGCTTACCAATGCACAACTGAACCCCGAAATCCTAGCGGAGGGGTCGATCAGAGTTCCTACCTGGACCTACACGCACGAAACAAAAATGCAGTGTCCCCAGGCAACGGGACATCAATACGAATAAAAATGTACTTGTATGTAAGGCAGAAGGTAGAATCATACATAGCTGATGTAAAAAGGGTAATAGAGATACCACCTGACACTGAAACTCTGATAGCCTCCATGGCCGACATCCAACCTCATAGTAATAAACTATGCATGATATGCTCGTGTAATCGTATGTCATGAATACATATTTATTGATGAAAATGCATGACATAACTAACCAAATTTTATTAATGGCGGTCTCTCCCGGTAGCTAACCGGTATCATATTGCCAACCTGTGGCCATCTGTACAATATATATAGTCTTTCGGGCAAATAGGCCCCTTACCTCCGATTATAGCTCGAAGTCCATGCATAATATGCCATGTATGATATGAACTTTGAATGCACATAATAGGCCATAACAAGAACTTAGCCAATCTTGGCTCATTGGTACTCTTGTTCTCATAATCTCATAATCACCTTCGTATCGCATACAAATGTCTCGGTGAACCTCATATGTTTTTTGAATAAGCTTGAAAACTGAACTCGACTTTTAGAAAGATAACTTAACTCTGAAGATGTTCATAAAAAGTTTAAGGTGGTTCACTTAGTCCTTATACCTGATTTCTTGATAATTAGTAAAAGAAAGTATTTCAAAAATCAAGTGTTTTAGTAGTTTAAACATAAANTAATCACCTTCGTATCGCATACAAATGTCTCGGTGAACCTCATATGTTTTTTGAATAAGCTTGAAAACTGAACTCGACTTTTAGAAAGATAACTTAACTCTGAAGATGTTCATAAAAAGTTTAAGGTGGTTCACTTAGTCCTTATACCTGATTTCTTGATAATTAGTAGTCGACGTATCACTTTAGAGATTTTTAAAATAAACTTTAACAAGGAAGAATGACTGATCGCAAATACTAAATGTCTTTATTTCTAAGTCACACAACCCAAAGACGAATAAAAATTCATATATATGGACATATAGTTAAGAAAGCCGACAAAATAACATATATAGATGTCGAATACCCTATTTAACCGAACGAGTGGAATATCAACCTAATAGCATCATAAAAATACTTCAGCTACGATCCCAATGCCTTTCTCAGAAGGTCTTCCTAGTAATAGAATAGTAAAATACCACATTTGGCATCTTAGGAATTTTCCAGAATTCGTGCTAAAAGGAAGGACGGAGCTTAGCCTTAACATACCTTTCCAACGAACGTCTGAATGCTGGTAGTTCCTTCACGATTGTTGTTCCTTACGTCCTAAGCTTCGCAAACACTATATATATGAAGCTTATACGCACCTATAAACAGTTCATAATTGAGTTTAAATCAGCAGATTTTCCATATGACCCTAACTTGACGAAACATCCGTAGAACTTTGTAAAAACGATCATAAAAGAGTCCGAAGATGATTACCTTGGCAAACCAAGTATAAATATTGAAGAACCAGCAAGAATAATAAGTTCCTATCTTCCAAAAATAGCTCCAAACACAGCTAATAGAAGGGGGAAACGATTGCAAAGCGTAGAGATTGTGTTTCTAGGCACGGGGGCAAACTTTAACGAGAGAAATCGTTAAAAACTCACCTTGATCACTCAAGAACACCATGGAACCNCGAACAACAAATTCCTATGTTCCAAAAATAGCTCCAAACACAGGTAATAGAAGGGGAAAACGATTGCAAAGCGTAGAGATTGCGTTTCTAGGCACGGGGGCAAACTTTAACGATAGAAATCATTAAAAACGCACCTTAATCACTCATGAACACCATGAAACCCTCTCTTCAGCTTTCTCACTGTTTTGGGACGAAGATGAAATGTTTTGGGGTCTTAAAATTCGGATTTTCCGACTTNGCGATGTCGGTTTGATGTGAGGTTTTTTTTGTTGCGAACTAGACTTGTAGACCTTCGATTAAGTAGTTTGTGGGTCCTACAACTCTTTATATATTGGAAAAAATAATCTGATACATTTGACTCAAAGTTTAGAAAATTTATTAGAGAAATTTACGATAACTTTTGCCGACCTTTATTTCGCAACTTGCTTGACTCCAAAACTTAACATGTGACCAGTGTGATATTATAATAACTCCTAATAAATTATTCTTAGCATATTAGACACTCGTAGTCTTATCCCACAGGTGCAAGTTAACTTAAACCTTCCGAATGTGCGGGGTGCTACCCGAGTCATTTCTTTAACCACGAACCTTTGTTTAAGGGATTCCTTTGAATTAAAGATTTAGTTTAATTCCTTGATATTACCACACATTTTCAGTCTTATTTTCCCAATGTGCTATACCCAATCATATATACCTAACATAACAACGCCACGTTACGTATATTACGTAAGAGAAGAGAAAAAAACACATGGGGTCTCATAGACCAAACTTAAGAGAGTTTGAAATACCTCATCATTTTTGTTCGTTAAGTCCAATGCACTAAAATGTTTCACACCCACAATTTTAAAGGGACCACTCCATTTGGATTTTAGCTTTCTAGGAAACATCTTCAATCGTGAGTTGTACAAAAAAAACAAGATCGCCCACCTTGAACTCCTTGTTTCAGATATATTTATCATGAAGGTACTTCATCCTCTCATTGTACAAAGACGAAATTTCATATGCATGGAACCTAAACTCATCCAATTAATTCAAATGTGTAACCCGCAAGTTATCGACTACATTCTAATCAAGATTCAACTTCTTTAAAGCCCACATGGCTTTGTGCTCAAGTTCCACCAGAAAATGACAAGCTTTTCCAAACACCACCATTATGGAGACATCCCGATAGGAGTTTTCAAAGCAGTCTGATAAGCTCATAGTGCATCATCAAGCTTCTTTGACCAATCCATCCGGTTAGCATTCACTGTTTTGGACAAGATACTCTTTATCTCCCGGTTGGAGACTTCCACTTGACCGCTAGCTTGTGGATGATATGGAGTCATAACTTTATGAGTGTTACCATACTTGATAATCAAAGTGTCAAAAGCCTTGTTACAAAAATGCGACCCCCATCACTTATGATAGCCTGCAGAGTACCAAATCTTGTGAAAATATTCTTCTTCAAAAATGTCACCCATTTAGACATATAATCAACCGCAACCAAGATGTAGGTGTTTCCACAAGAACTCACAAAAGGGCCCATGAAGTCAATACCCCACACATCAAAGGTATGGATCTCCAAAATGGTAGTGAGATGCATTTAATTCTTCTTCGAGATTCCACCAGCCCGTTGGCATTCATCACATCTTTTCACCATATCACTTGCATATTTGTAGAGAGTGGGAAAATAGAAACCATAACTTAGCACTTTAGCTACTGTTTTTGCTTCACCATGGAGACCACCATAAGGCGAAATATGGCAAGCCTCAAGAATAACATTTTTCTCTTCATCTGGTACACATCTACTAATTGCCACATCCATGCAAATCCGGAAGAGGCCCATTAATAATCTTGACAATCCATTTGAGCTTCTTCCTTTGATTTGAAGAGAAATCATCCGGGATGATTCCACACACAAAGAAGTTTGCTAGATTAGCGAATATGGCACCTTCTTCATTAAAATAGCCAAGAGTTGCTCATCGGGGAAGGAGTCAATAATTTCAAGGACATCATGCGGCCTCCCCTCCTCCTCCAAACGAGGCGTCCGCCACTTGATTTTCACTCCCTTTTCGATCTTGAATGTCAATATCAAACTCTTGCAATAGTAGCAGGCATCTCATCAACCTAGCTTTTGAATCTTTATTACTCATAATATACATAAGTGCCGCATGATGCGTATGAACAACAACCTTTGCACCCATCAAGTACGAGTGAAACTTCTCAATAACAAACACAATGGCTAAGAGCTTGTTTTCACTAGCGGTGTAATTGACTTGGGCATCATGAATGGACTTACTAGCATTGTAGACCGGATGAAAAATCTTGTTGATACGTTGTCCCAAAACTGCTCCAACCTCTACATCACTAGCATCACACATGAGCTCAAAAGGAATACTCTAATTAGGATCGGTAATAATTGGAGTAGTTCTCAAATTTAACTTTAGCAATTAAAAGTCTCTCATGCAATCATCATTGAAGTGAAATTTAGCATCTTTCTCCAAAATCTTGCACAAGAGGTTCACCACTTTGGAAAAATCCTTTATGAAGCGCTGGTAGAACCCCGCGCGACGCAAGAAACTTCTCAAGCCTTTCACTGATGTTGGAGGTGGAAGTTTAGAAATCACCTATATCTTCGCCTTGTCGACCTCAATGCCATTCTTTTAAATCTTGTGGCCAAGGAAAATGCCTTCCTCGACCATGAAATGACATTTCTCCCAATTCAACACCAAATTCGTTTCTTCACACCTTACCAATACTTTATCCAAATTCACCAAGCAATCTTCAAAGGAATCCCCGACTAACGAAAAATCATCCATGAAGACTTCAAGGTAGTCCTCTACCATATCCATAAAGATCGCTATCATACACCGTTGATAAGTTGCTGGTGCATTGCTTAAGCCAAATGGTATCCACTTGAAAGTGAAAGTTCCATAGAGACAAGTGAAAGTTTTTCCTCTTGATTTTCCGGGGCAATAAGGTTTTTTTTATAGCCCAAATATACATCTAGAAAGCAATAGTAAGCATGTCCGGCCAACCTATCAAGCATTTGGTCAAGGAAGGGTAGTGGAAAATGGTCTTTCCTTGTGACTTTGTTTAGCTTCTAATAGTCCATACACACTGTCCACCCGGTCACGGTTCTAGTGGGAATCAACTAATTCTTATCATTGGTGACCACAGTTATGCCCCCTTCTTTGAAACACACTACAGCGGAGAAGTCCACGAACTGTCAGAAATGGGGTAGACAATCCCGACATCTAACCACTTGTTGATATCCTTTTTTATCACGCCTTGCATGGCTTCATTGAGTCTCATTTGATGTTCAATGGGTTGTTTGGCATCTTCCTCCAATTTAATCTTGTGCATGCCAAATGCGGGGCTTATTCCCCAAATATCCGCCAAAGTCCACTGAATAGCTTTCTTCCTCTTGGGGAGCACCGCCAATGTAAAGTCAACTTGCACGTTAGTCAAACAAGAGAAAATAATGACCGATAAAGTAGAATAAGGGCCAAGGAATTCATAGCTGAGATGCGGAGGCGATGGCTTCAACTCCAAGATAGGAGGCTCTTCAATTGAAGGCTTTGTAGGAGGAGTTTTTCTATTCTCAAGATCCAAGTAAAGTTTTTGGGGTGTATAGTTGTGCGACCCCATTCCTTGCAAAGAATTAACACATTCCATGAAGCCATCCATCTCATCATCATCAAAGTTGAGAAAAACGGCCTCCAAAATATCATACACATTAACTGTGGCACTTGTATCATCAATAATCACATCAGTCACCAAGTCCAAGAAAGAACACACTTCATTTCTATTCTATTTCCTCATAGATTTACACACGTGGAACACCACCTTTTCATCACCCACCCGGAAAGTGAGTTCTATGGCTTCCATATCAATAAGAGCTTTCCTCGTGGCAATGAAATGTCCACCAAGAATAATTGTCACCTCATAGTCCACTTCACAATCAAGAATAGAAAAATCCGTTGGGAGAATGAACTAGTCAACTCGAACCAATACATATTCCATAACCCCCAATGGTCTCTTCATTGTATGCTCGGCCATTTGTAATCTCACAGATGTGGGTCTTGGTTGCCCAATTCCCAATGTCTTGAAAACCGAATAGGGCATCAAATTGATACTCGCCCCAAGATCACAAAGAGTTTTGGAAAACTTGGCACTTCCAATGGTACAAGGGATTGTGAAAGCACCGGGATCTTCCAACTTAGGATCCATCGAATGCACAATTGCACTCACTTGGTGAGTGACTTTGATAGTTTTAAAATTTATCGACTACTTCTTCATCACCAAGTCCTTCATAAACTCTGCATATCTGGGAATTTTCTCCAAAGCTTGAACTAATGCCACATTTATCGAGAGACTCTTCATCATATAAATAAACTTTTTGAATTGATTCTCGCTATTTTTCTTGGAAAGCCTTTGAGGATAGGGAGGAGGTGTCTTAGGCAATAGTGCCTAAGCCTTTTGCACTACTGGTTCCGATATGTCACTCACATGATCCCTAGACGGGTTCACATCCTCTTGAGTCTCTTATACCGTGTCATCAATATCAATCCGCACTTCATCATTTGCTTGCACAACATTGTTCGGGATCTCCTTTTCTTCTACCACTTGCTCACCATCCACAAGTTGTCTTCGACTTGAGGTAGGTGCATTCCGACATCTTCCACTTCTAGTAGTAACGGCCATGGAATGCCACGTATTGTTCCAACCCTTTGGGTTCACCACCATACCACTTGGTAGTACCCCCTTAGGATAAGATTTAAAGATTGAGAGATTTGAACCATTTGCACTTCTAGATTTCAAATCGATGTGTTGTGTGAAGCAAGTTGGGCATCAGAATCGGCATTCTTCTCCATCATCTGCTTGAACATGTTCTCAATATGGACCATTTCATTGTTGGAAGCACTAGGACCATGGGAAGGATAAGGAGGTGGGGATATCGGTTATGATACATTGGGAGCCTTTGAAAACCCGGCCCTCAATTTCCTTGATTATTGTTCCACCTGCCTTGGTTGTTGCCTCCCCAATTGCCTTGGTTATTATTGTTATGCCAATTCCCTTGGTTATTTCTTCCACTCCAATATCCTTGATTGTTATTATTTCAATTGCCTTGATTGTTTTCACCACTCCAATTACCTTGATTTTGAGAATTCCAATTGCCTTGATTGTTTGAAGGTCTCCATTATTGTTGACTAGGGCCTTGGAAGTTGTTTATTTGCCCTTAAAAATTGTTCACACATTGGACCTCTTATTCTTGGTCATTGTAAGAATCACCTTGATAAAATCCACTATCATCTTGCACAAAATTGTCCACTCTTTATTACACTTGTGGACTTTTTGTTCTTCGATTGTTCATCAATGTATTGACTCCATCCATAACATTGACTTGCCTTGGGTTTTGCACTTGTTGAAGTTTAGCCTTTGCCAATTGGTTCATGGTGGTTTTCAACTCGGCTATGGCTTGTCCATGGTCATGTAACTCTTTATGAAGAAGAATCACATTGGGATCACCTAGTGGAACATTGGCTCTAGATTGCCTCGCCAATGAAGTATCCGCCATCTCATCCAAAATATCGCACACCTTCACATAAGTCCTAGTCATGAAGTTCTCATCGGAAAGTTGATTCACTACACATTGGTTAGTGGTATTGATCCCCCGATAGAAAGTCTGTTGAATCATGTTCTCCGTCATATCATTGTTGGAGCACTCTTTCACCATTGTTCTATACCTTTCCCACATCTCGTGTAGTGGTCCATTAGGCTCTCGATTGAAATCTAGAATTTCATCCCGAAGAATAGCCATGTGCCCGAGAGAAAAGTACTTTGAAATAAATTTCTCTGCTAGTTCATCCAAAGAACAAATGGAATGATTTGGCAAACGTTCCAACAAATCTAAAGCTTTCCCTCGTAAAGAGAAGGGAAAAAGCCTTAGCCTCAGAGCATCCTCGGAGACATTTGTTTGTTTTCTCCCCTAACACGTATCGACGAACCCGTTCAAGTGTTTATATGCATTTTGACTCGGTGCACCGGTGAAGAACCCTTGTTGCTCTAGCAAAGTCAGCATCACGTTGGTTATTTGAAAGTTTCCCGCCCTAATACGGGGTGGGACATGCACTTGCATGCCTTTCATTCGACAACACCCGGTTTGGAGCCGCTCGTGGTAGAGGTGGGGGTAGAATGGGTATATTGTCTTGATATGGTCGACCTAAATATATAGCTAACACTATTTTTTAGCTCCACGGCAACGACGCCAAAAATTGGCCTCGTCCAATTTCACTCCTCTATTCGAGGTTATAAAAACGATCGATGCAATATAATACCCAACAAGAGTCGGGGTTGAATTCCGCAGGGAGATAGATGTATGGGAGTTAGTAATATATATATCTTAGCGTGTAAGTTTGTATATCTAAATTTGCACTTCCGCAAACTTTGGTTGTTTTAAAAATCTAATTTAAACTACAATTGCAATTTAAGAAATAAAACTAGAAGATTATGTTTTTTTTTTGTCAAATATTATAAAAGGCCTAGTGCTATGACCTTCACCTAGGTGTTTGCTTAATGGGTTGTAAACTTTAAAGCTTATTTTATTGGTTGTGGTGTATCATAGCTATCAACACTCGGTTACCAACTCAATACCTCTCAGTCAAAGAGTGATTTTGCACAATTTAGCCTTTTTAAGTCTAAACTGGTATTGAACAAAAAGATTGATAAAAAGCTCAAATCGGGTTTTACTATATCTAGGTTCAACCCTTTAATTGGGCTTATCAATATCACGATTGACCCAATTTCTAGTTAGCCATGTTTTCCTAGATTAAGATTCATTTGTTTGCACTTAATGGAGGTCTGAATCTTAATCATTTATATCTCTGACATTAAGTGTGTTTGTTTTTAAGGTCTGAATCTTAACCATTTAGATCTTAATCATTAAGTGTGTTTGTATTTTTAGTTCACAACCACTTAATGGGTCTAAATAGGTCTGTGTGATTAAGATCTATAGCAAAAACTTAATTTCATTAAGATGCTATCATCCACATTCATTACCTACTGTTGACACCACCTACCATTATCAACTACTACCACCGCCACCACCACCACCATCCTCAACCATAGTTGCTGCCACTACCACCACCCACCACCCCCACCACTATCATCGTCAATCATAACCACATACCCACCCACCTCAACTACAACAACCAACTACCCAATCACCATCAATAACCATAGCCAACATTGTCCACCATTATAAATTACCACCACCCATCATAACCTTCCTTAATCACAACAACAAACACCATTCACCATTATTAATTATCACCATCAACCACCACCATCCTCAATCATAATCTCTATCGCTACCAATTACCACTAGCTGCTACCTAGAACCACCATCAATAGATTAATTAGTATTTTATTTAAACTTTATGTTTGTTAATTTTTAAATAAAGATAAATTTTATATATTCAGATATTTAAAAAAAATAATATTAATCATTTAGTATTCAGATCTTAATACACCTCTTAATATTCAGACGCTTATTTAGATTCAGATGTCTTAATCTTAATGCACATCTTCACATTCAAATAGGTATTCAAATTCAGACGTCTTAATCTGAAAAAAAAAACAAATGAGGCCTAAGTCTCTCTTTCTGAAGTAGAGACTAAGTCAAATAGGCATGAACTAATATTTGCAACAATTAATTCTACAAATAAAAACAAGAACAAGGCTAAATAATAACCACCCAACCATAAACAAATAATAAATCAAACACCCATTAAGTTTACACACTAGGGTTGTGTCACAACCCTAGTAAAAATATAGCTTCTCATGCTTAAATTGGGACAACAAGAAGAAGAAATGATAATTAAACCCATATTGCTAATTAAAATGATGAAATCAATGTTCAATTAGCTCAAAATAGCTAAAACTACTAAAATGAGTAAAAGAAACTGTCTACTGTAGCAGCTGATGTCAAAAGTTAACCTAAAAAGGTGAAAATCTTCTATTTACACAAGGCTAGAAATTTCGGACGAAAATGCCCTTTCAGAGGTTCTGCGGCCGCACAATTCCATGTGTGGTCCGCACTTTTTTCAGCTTGAACGGATTAGAAATATGCGGCTGCACAATTCTGAACTGCGGCCGCACTGCATTCTTTCTGCGGTTCGCACACTTGTAAGTGTGACCGCACCTTGCTCTTCTGCGTTCCAGATAATTGTAACTGCGGCCGCATAGCTCTTCTTCTGCGGCCACACAATAATTGTGCGGACCGCACCTTTCACCGATCTCTGATGGATTTTTCTTCACAACCTGCGACTGCATATGATATTTTGTGATCCGCACTTCTAAGATATTGTGCCTGTTTTTGTCCTTGAGTTCAAATTACTCCTTCTTGGGTTGGATTTCATCTTGGGAGCTCATCTTCCAATATTTCTGCAATTAAGCACATTTCATCGTCATCAATGAAACTTAGGCATGTTAGATCACCACTATTCACTGAATCAAGGTCTGCAACATAGATGTTTTAGAACCTTTTGGCTATCAACACCATTTCACTAGTTTTGAGATTGGTGGTAGTGCAAGATTTGGACAGAACTTCACTTTATTTTCCCTTATCACAGATTTGAGGCACACTCAACAAGCTATATTTCAAGCCACTCACACGGTATATACATTTTCAATTGCATGGGAAAGTGTTTTGCCCATTTAGTCAACACCAAGAATATAGCCCTTCTTTCCGTTTTCAAATGACACACTCCCACCATGGAAAGCCTAGAGTGAGAGGAAATCATTCATTATTCCATTCATTTTCTTAGAGCAGTTGTTATCCATGTATCATACGCACTCCAGCCTGCACCTGAAATAACTTGTTAGACTTAGGAACTCAAGCCAGCTTGGGTCCCTTATAATGATAGAATGAGTGGATCAAACTTCTTTTTGCCCATGCATGCAACACACATTTTCTTTTCAGGGAACCAGGTTCCTCAACAGTAGGCCTCTTTTCAACAAAAGCTTTATTTTTCTGCAAAGACTGAATTTAAGTTTTGCAAGAGTCCTTGTAATGACCCGTTTGACCATAGAGAGTACACAACCAATTATCAACCACAGTTACATACTTGCTAAGGGGATTGTAGGAGGTTTTAGCCTTTTAGAATCCGATTCCTTGATTGTTTCCACCATTACTCTTATACTTAGACATTATTACATCAGAGGACCAGCTACATTTAAGTGACTTATCAAGGTCACTTTTAGCCCTTTTCAAATCCTCCTAAAGTTGTCTATTATTTTCAAGCTCAACAACAAGACTTGTTTTAACTTTCTTAATCTCACTCTCAAGCTCAAGTTGAGCCTCACTAGCCACTTCTTTACCTTTAGGGTTGTCCATCCATTTTTTCATTTGTTTTTTCAACAAGTTATTTTCTCTAGTTACTTATTCCACTTGTTCCTTCAAGTCTACAATAGAAACTACCATATCATCCCTCTCTTTTTCTATGTCACAAATTTCTTCTATTAAAGCATTTTTGTCATTAATGAGGCTATGATAAGCATGAATCAACACATTTGCTAAGGACATCAATTTTTTCTTATAGTAAGTTTTCAAATTTCTTTGAACATCAAGAAAACTTACCTTATCATCCTCCTCGTCCTCATCATCATCAGATTTGTCCACGAGTGCAAAGATTGACTCATATTTAGAATATCCATTGTGAGCAACCATCATAGATATATCTCCTCGGTCATCTTCACCTTCAGATTCACTGGAGGAATCTCCCTAGGTAGCCAAGGCTTGCTTCACCATGTTGTCAGCAACATCTCTTCTTTTGAACTTTCTGTCAGTGACCTGGTTCCTCTTAGCCGCCTTATCAGTGTTGGTTTTGTAATGATCATGCTTATGAAATGGACAGTCTTTAATGAAGTATACTGACTTTCACGCTTATGGCAGAAATCATTTTCTTTGAAATTCCTGCTGGAACTTCCTTTCTTTGGAATCCCATCATTTCTTCGAATCATCTTTTAGAATCTTCGAGTGAGATACTCCATGTCGGATTCATCACTAGTTGAGTCATTGTTGGCAGCCTTGAGAACCATGTTCTTCTCCTTTTAGGGCTTTCTTCTTTCAAGATCCTACTTTCTCTTCATCTCATAAGTTTTGAGATTTCCAATGAGTTCATCAATGTTCATGTACTACAGATCCTTGGCTTCAGTGATAGCATTCACTTTACTTTCCCATGAACCTGTTAAAACACTAAGTATTTTCTGGACAAGCTTGTTTCTTGGGATGACTTCTCCAAGGGAGTGAAGCTCATTGATAATGGAGGTGAAACGTGTGTGCATGTCTTGAATAGACTCATCCTCCTTCATCTTGAAAAACTTATACTTAGTAGTAAGCATATCAATTTTGGACTGCTTAACCTGAGTAGTTCCCTCATGGGCAGTTTGAAGAGCTTCATAGATCTCCTTAATCTAGTCTGGTGCCACAAACAAGAATCTTCTTTGCCCTGAAATTCTTCTCAATAGTCTTTCTATCAGTATCGTTGTACTCTTTTCTTCTTTTGGGACTGTAACTGTTCCCTCACCAACATTTTTCATACGGACAAAAGGTCCATCACAGATTACATCCCACAACTGTGAGTCCTCAACCATGATGAAGTCATGCATTCTTGTTTTCCACCAACCATAGTATTGGACGTTGAATATTGGTGGTCTGTACGTTGATTGTCCTTACTCAAAATCTGGTGGAGCAGTCATGTAGATCCTTTGTATGTGTTAACCTTTTAGAAAGAACTCGTTCTGATATCAATTGATAGAAACTAAGAGTCTATAAAATTGTATAGAGAACCAGGTTCTCTATCAGTTCACACGGTAAGCAACAAACTGTAAAATCAAACAGTAAAGGGAACCAGCTTCTCTATATGTTCCCACAGCAAATTCACAATAAATAAAGAACACGCGATATTTACGTGAAAAACTCCTTGGTCAAGGGATTAAAAACCATGAACCACCCTAGTAGGATTTTAACTCCACTAACCGAGCAAACTTCATATTACAACCTATTGCAACCTAGGAATTAAACTCTTTATCCCTCACTCCTTACAATAACTCTATTGTAATCCCTTTGCAATAACTCTATTACAAAGCAACAAACATTGACTAACTCTAGTCAATCTAAGAATTAAATTCTTAACCCCTCACCCCTTACAATAACTCTAATATAAGCCCTTCGCAATAATTTATTACAAGGCAACAAACCTTGACTAACTCTTGTCAAGAAACTAAATCAAACAGTGGTTTAAATCTGTCCTACAAAGACACTTCTTGAAAGTAGTGTAGGCATACGAAGAACAAAATAGTAAAGACTCAACAAACCTAAGGCCTTAAGATATCTTCAATCTTTGGATCTGATCCTTGAGGTTGCAGCAACTTTGTTCTTAAGAGAGGAGGTGGCTAGCACTTGAGAGAATAAGATTTTTGATTTGCAAGTGGTGAAGGGATGAAATCCCTTGCCTCATGTTGATAATATGTGTGTGTGTGCTGTCATCAAGGATGATGCAATAAAATGTCCTTTAATTTGGCCTTAGCAAGCTACAACGGTGTTGCTGTACTATTTTTAGACAGTATAGTGCAGCAGCCTGCCAGACGGTACTGTGAAGCAGCTTTTACATCTGTAGAGTTGACTGCACGACGACAGGGGAAACTGATCCATATATGTTCCCTCTGATGTTCCCTTATCTAATTTCATTGAGTATTGAACCATACATCTGACTAGTTACTCTGAACACAAGGGAACTAATTGTATCAGATTTCTTAACTGTTCACTCATGAAGTTTGTCAAATCATCAAAACAAAAGACGTATGACTTATCAACTTCCTCTTTTTGATGATGACAAACTTAGAATTGATATTCTCCCTGAGAACCAGATCTCCACATTGTTCTCCCTACGAATCATCCATATTACCCCTGAGAACCAGACCAAAGGAACTGATCACAACCCGTTCCTTGAGACTGTTTGGCAAATCATCAAAACACAAAATAGGATAACTTATGAATTCCCTCTTTTTGATGATGACAAATCCAGAATTCATATTCACCTTGGAAAATTTTTCGGTTTTTAGATTCTTTAGGATGATAAATAAGTTAATCTTTGTTGATTTACAAACTGAAAAAATTAAAACAATATTATGTGCAAGAGAAAAAGAAAGTGGCCGGTGATTGGTTAGACTGTTTCTACTACAAAGACTAGTTGTTTGTAGTTGGTTGTTACGTTTACGTTTCCGATCTGTACTAAACTTAACTGAATTTTGAGAGCAAATTCAGTTATGTTTTTATTTAATCAAAATGAAAACAACTGGTCTAGTGTAACTGGTACAGAACTATACAGTCAAATGTTGGAAATCACTTATTAGAGAAAAGTTAAGTTGTAGTAGCTAGTTGATATTGACAGAAACACTAAAAAAATACCGCCCAACAATCTCATTCCATCCCAATACTATTGCTTAATAAAAGGTGCATGCACAAAAGTAAGATACCTCTATGAATTTTCGAGCAGGAAAAATATAAATAAATATTTTCTAAAAGCAAAAACACGAAAATTAGAGACATGACTTTAGAGTGATCTTGTTTGCTATTTATAAACATTAATGAACTGTTAATTTGGAGTTTTCACACTCTTTGGTAGCTCCATATTGACAAGGGAATGAATTATTTACTTATTTATTTATTATTATTTATATGGAAAAAATCTACACATCATATGTTGCACTCGCGCCTTATCACTAAAGACAAATATTGGAGCTTTGACAAGGGAATGAATCTACATTGGTATTAATTCATCAAATTAATAGTAAAGATTACATTGACTTGATTGTTAGTCCACTTTAAAATACAAAAAAATATGTACAAATATAGACTTGATCATGCAAGTAGAACTGACATATAAGTTTGCTAGCAGAGAAAGGAACGTTCTTTTCTATTAATTTATTTATTATTATGTCTTTTCCTTGCCTCTCCTAGATTGTGGCTCCCTTTTTATTCATTAGTGCTCCAAAACTAAAAAGAAAAAGAAAGTTAATTGGCTAAGAGATTTCTAGAAAAGGGGATGATAAAGACTTGAAAGAAAGACCTAACAACTCATAGTATGTCGACCGAGTCCAATATCATTAACCACTTAGACCATCAAACCTTCACTAACATATTAAAAGTGATTGTTGACAATATTATTAAATAGGGTTAATTTTTGACATAAATTAACAGTTCATTTCCTCCCAAAGTTAGACCCAAAGTTGCGTCCCGCGAAATCTATTTTTCAAGAAATCGACCAACTTTGGTCGGTCTTTTATTTAAAATAAATTAAAAATAATATTGAAAAACAAAATCGGTCGGTTATTTTCGCGCGAAAATGTAATTGCACCAATGGTCTATTGGTAGAATTATCTTGCCACAGTACAGACCCCGATTCGATTTTTTAGATGGTGCATTTTATAGTTATATAATTAAAAATACCAACCGACTTCAGTTGGTTTTTTCGACAGATTTTTTTCTGTTTTGGTCGTTTGTAAAATTTTATTGACCGACCGAAATCGGTCGGAAAATATCGATCAAAATCGGTCGGTTGGATCTACCGATCAGATGAATACCGACCGTGATGTACCGATCAACTTTCAATCGATTTTTGACAAATACCGACCATCGGCCGGTTTTGGCAGTTGGTTTTCCTCTTTTTTAAAAAGTGGAAACTAACTCTTGAGTTTTTTCCCCTGTGATACATAAAGAGGAGTTTGAGAATGATAAATCGATAGGATTATAGTAAAACCAGTTTTTGTGGTGGCCATTACACTTCTCTCTGGATAAAATTCCAGGGATATCAACAAGTAAAGTGTAGTATACAAAATAATAGAAGTTTCATTTTGAATAGCTAGGAAATGAGTCTAGTTGCAAGGTAACAACTTAAAGGTCGTTTGATTTGAATACGCTTTTATTCCGGAATAAGTTATATTGGTATAAGTTATGTTGGAATAAGTTATACTGGGATTAGTTATATCGGTGTTAACTACGCCACCCTCTATAAGGGATAAGTTATCCCGGTGTTAATTTTAATCCTGGGATAACTTATACCTGGTTTGCTAACCAAATGAAATATTAAGGTGATATTAAATTTTTGTACCAGCACTATACCTTCTTATAACTCATACCAAACGACCCCTCGAGGGATGTGGCATCATTGAATATCAAATTCAACACCTCCAAAAGTTAAAGTAAGTAGGCAGCAAGTCAGCTCAAAAGAAAGTTTTTTCAGCACTGCTCCTTTCATATGTTAGTAAAGGAGTCTCTACTTTTAACAAAACTGGACAAAATATTGTCCTAAGCTTGTTCCAAGGCTTATTTCTGAATGGTGAAGGGATCTCCTTTCATGATCTGTATATTAGACGCGCATCACTGGTTCATGCGTTGGGCTAAATTTGTAACTCTATATGTCCCAATTTATGTGATAATTTTTGCTTTTCAAACTTCTCAATTTTGATATAGAAACTTTTAATTTTTCAAAATGAAATTTATATTTGTACAAACTATGTAAAAAATACTATAAGTCGTAGTAATTAAAATTTAAAATGTTTGAAAGGCATATACAAAAGTTAAAATTAAAGATAATTTATTTAACTCTTGAAATCTGAGTGGGGGATTTGCAGATGTACTCTATATTTGTGCCACCTTTTAACATGTACCCTATTTTTAAAAATTATTGATTTGGTAGTCAGCTGACAAAAGTTCCGTAATAATATGACAATTACACTCCTGACAAAAGCTATAAAACCTGCATCACGCAGTGAAAAAAGATCTCCACCTTCCTCTCAGCAGTTTTATCAAAAAATCAAAAACTTGTCTAGATTCATCTTCAGAATCACACTTGCATGAAGTTGTTTCACTGCGTGATACATGAAGTTGTTTCACTGCGTGATACATGAAGTTGTTTCACCTTGAAGTTAAAACTTCACGCAATGTAGCATGAAGTTGTTTCATGTTGAAGCTAAAACTTCATGCTAATGTATGCTGAAGTTATTTATCCTGCAGTCTACAGTTTCGTCAGGAGTTTTATCCGAAACTTCAGTCTAAACATGCTGAAGTTATTTAGTTCATTTGCTAAAACTTCATACTAAACATGCTTAAGTTTTTTAGTTCATTTGCGAAACTTCAGACTAAACATGCTTAAGTTTTTGTCTTGCAGTATGTAATTTTCTAATGAGTTTTTGCTAATGCATGTTGAAGTTATTTAATTTATTTTCTAAAATTTCACACCAAAACATGCTAAAGTTTTGTCCTGCAATCTACAGATTTGTCATGAGTTTTATCCGAAACTTCAGTTTAAACAAGCTGAAGTTTTATAGTTCATTTGCTAAAACTTCTTACTAAACATGCTTAATTTTGGTCTTGCAGTATGTAATTTTCTAATGAGTTCTTTCTAATGCATGCTGAAGTTATTTAGTTCATTTGCTAAAATTTAATACCAAAATATGCTGAAGTTATGTCCTGCAGTCTACAGTGTCAATAGTCTTTTATTAAAGAAGGGCAAAATCGTTTTTTTAAAACGCTTTTAACAAAAAAAAAAATAGGTACAAATACAAACGGAAAAATAAAATGGGTATAAGTTAAAAAGGAGCAACCAAATAAGGCGCCCATACAATTTTTAAAATTTGAGCATCGTCACATAAATTGGAATGCAGTAAAAATTATTGGAATTTTTACATTCCTATGCCACATAGGAAACCTTATTACCCTCAATGTTTAAGTTTGACTTAATTACACTTAGTATACCAAATTACCAATTCTATACTATACTTAATTAAGGGTCTAATTAATTAGACATTTTTTACTCCTTAATTAAAGGTGTCCATATATCCCACATTTCTTTCTTCCCCTAATTCCTAAGACCAACGCCGTTTTTCCCCTCCCCTTTCTTCCTCTTCTCCATTCCTTCTTCTTCTCAAAAAATACAGAGATGAGACCTATTTTTTATAATCAGATTCCCCATGCAACCCTAGCGAAAAAAAAGAAAGCTGGCCGTCCCCTTTTCACATCAACCTTGCTTAATTCTCGTATTTTGTCCATCTCAAAATTCTATACAGTATTTACCTTCCATTTTATAAATGTTCTTTTTTCGTTGAAATACAAGTGACGACTGAGCAACTTCAAAATGCTATCTTTCTTCACTCTCTGGTGCTTGTCGAATTCAAATCACCCCTGAAACCAATCAACTCCCTACCCCTTCTTCTGACTTTGATTCAAAGATTCAACTTTTAAAGACTAAGCTTCACCCTGAAACCTTAAATTGATTTGTAGTTTTTTTTGTAGAAATTTTGTAGATGAAGAGAAAAATTTGTAGTCAACATTTGTGTTCAACATAGATTGTAGTTTAATTGTAGTATAAATGTAGTAATTTGTAGATACCCTTAAAAATAATACAGCTTTATATAATACTTAAACTGATTTGTAGTTTATTTTGTAGTTTTTTTGTAGAAATTTTTTAGATGAAGAGAAAAATTAGTCAACATTTTTTTTCAACATAGATTGTAGTTTAATTGTAGTATAAATGTAGTATTTTGCAGATACCCTTAAAAATAATATTGCTTTATACAATACTAAAACTGATTTGTAGAAATTTTGTAGATGAAGAGAAAATTTTGTAGTCAATTTTTTTTCAACATAGATCGTAGTTTAACTGTAGTATAAATGTAATAATTTTGTAGATACCCTTAAAAATAATACTTCTTTATACATACTTAAACTGATTTGTAATTTATTTGTAGATAAATGTAGGAATTTTGTAGATATTAACATAAAATCAGACTTTCATAGAATTTGTAACATAACAATTTTAATCAGCTCCCCCTAATTCCTAAGACCAGTGCCGTTTTCCCCCTCCCCTTTCTTCCTCTTCTCCATTCCTTCTTATTCTCAAAAAATACAGAGATGAGACCCATTTTTTATAGTCAGATTTCCCCCATTCAATTGTAGCATGATTGCGTGTTGTTGCTGAGGTATTGTTCTATATTTTATCGTTTTTTTGATTTGTGGACTGAGAAAAAAAAAGATGAAGAACAGAGTATCGACAGTATTGGTTTCTACAATTTGACTTGATTTTGTTGAATAATTGGTCGTCTTTTTGATGTCTGGATTGAAGAAGAAACTCGACGAACTGATTTCTACAATTTGATTTCAGTTTGTTGAAGCCTTTCGTCTTTTTTTTTTGAATTGTAGCTTACAAAAAAATTCACAGATCAGATAAAGGATTTGCGTTCAAATTTGAACTGAAGGTCGCTAAATCAATTAGGATATTCTTTTCCTGATTTTTAGCGCGCCATATTAGGAAGATTCAGCTACTATTAATTATTAATTAATAAATGATATAAAAATTGTAGAAAAACAGTACACAAGTCGGGTAATTTACAAAATATACACATATTTGGTAATAAAGTTTCATTAATGGTATAGGAAGGAAAAAATCCCAAAAATATTTAATTTCTAGGAGGCTAGAGAAGGAGGCCCATACTCCATAGAATTTCAACTTACAAACATGTGAGCCAACTTGAGCGTGCCAAAAGCACAAAGGGGATTTCTTCCATATCAGAAATAAAATAAAAAAAAAAAAATGATTGAACCTTTGAGCCTTAATCACTTTCTTCCTTTTTCGAATTGATACTGTGGAGTTCAAACTCGAGATAGTTGGTCTAAAGTTCAACAATAATAGTTTAACTTTTGATCACATGTTTGAAGTTTGAACCGTCATAGTCAAACATTAGACTCGAGGTGACTAAAATTTAAATTATTTTTAAATTTTGGTTATTGTTTAAATAGATGCCCTAAAATGCCCAGAAAATTGTGTTCGATGGATATCGTTAAGACCACCATTTATATTTTGACCTTATTAAGGAAATTTTAGCTTTCTAGCCTTTAGTAAGATTTTCTTCTTCTCCTCCTCCCTCATCCTTTCTTCTTCGTCTCCTTCGTTCTTCTTTATGAGCACACAACTAAAATTAAAAAATAATAGAATAAATGTGGTGTAGAAAATTAAAAATTTAATACTTATTTGTGGTGAGAATCAACAAAATAACGACTCAATGTATTCTTACCAGTGGAGTCTGAAAATGGTGAGATGTACGCAGTCTTAACCCTACCCTGGACGGACAGAGAGGTTGTTTCCGATAGACCCTCATCTAAAGAAAAGATGAAAGAAGCACTGATATCAAGTAATAATTTATTTGTGGTTAGAATTGATTGGGTAATACTCTATTGAGCTTATATTGCCTATCTTTAATGCTTTGAATTGGTTTGATTGGAGAAAATTAAAAAATAGCATTGTTGGTTATTGTTTGAGCTTGAATTGTTTTAAATTGAAATAAACAAAGTGGGTCTATTAATTTGAAAGGTTTAAGTTGAATCTCTAACCATTGAAAATGGTTAAAACTGATATTAGAAGGTTGTATATCATATTTGGAGTAATTTGAAGTAAAATATATAATGGTAAAAGTTTTGCACAGTAATTATGGCGATGATTAGAATTTTTGGCTATTTTTGCAAATCAGTTACGGAGATGGTCATAATTTATGACCAATTATCGTGATTGCCACAGTTTTTGTAAATCACCTATTGGAATTTGTGGCAAATTATGACCATATTTAGGATTTTAAAAATCAATTATGGTGATGTTCAGAATTTCCAATTATGAGAATTGATGAGAAATTCCATGGCCATAAGACAAAGAAATTCTGACGAGTGTGCTTCAATATTGTGCCAGTGTCTAAAATGTTAATGGTGGCACCAAATGATCCTATTTGTGCAAATCACCCCCGAAAGCCACAATATCTCCTCTTATCCATTCTAATTATACTTAAATATGGAGAGAAATTCAAAAATAGCTAGATTTATAAGTGATCATTCAAAAATAGCCAGATTTTTAAAAGTAATCAAAATTTAGCCACTTTTCATATAAAGATAAATTTGAATGAAAACACTGTTCAAAATCTGAAAAATACTCCAGTATATTATACTGGAGTTCCAGCATAAGGAACTCCAGTATAATATACTGGAACTCCAGCATAATATAATGGAGTTCCAGCATAAGTATACTAGAACTCCAGCATAATATACTGGAGTTCCAGCAAAGTATACCGGTCCAGTATAATATGCTGGAAGTTCATCACGGGTGCATCGAACTCCAGTATATTATGCTGGACCTTTCTTTGTTGCAACAAAATATTGGTTATTTTTCAATGACTTAGCAAACGCTGACTTTTTTTGAATGACCAATCCGAAAACTGGCTAGCCTGTATAGTTTTTGCTTAAATATTTCCAGCGAGAAATTGAGTGACATATGATTATCTTCGTCCCTTGTTATGCCCAGCCCACAAATGATTTGGCCTTAAAAAGTATTAGCATATCTGATTATGCATTATATTGCTCTATGTTATGTTAACACACGTTTTCACTTACCTAATCACCAATTATTATTAATTAATGAAATAAAACAGAACAAGCCATGGATTACATGTGTTACAAAATGGAATAATGTAAGACTCCAGATTTTTGTCCGTTTCTTCGTAATTCACATGCAATGTATATAAATCCAATACACCAAGAAAATTTATTATTTTCACCAAAGATGTGACATGTAGGAGGTCTAACTCTATTCATAATCTAGTCACAATATACACTGCATTTTGTATTGTTTTTGTCCTTCTCAGTTTTGACCACATAACGTTGAGGTTTTAAGCTAAATTAGGCTTAAAAGAGGGTGAATGAAAAATAGATGGAAAATGAAATATTTGAATTTTATTTGAGATTTTCTCCTTGAAAAGGGACATTGTCCCATATTGGAAGAGAAAAGATTTTTGATGGGTATATATTCAATTACTCTTCTTCTAGCTCTTAAAGAATTGAGAAGAAGGCAAGCCTCGCGCCGTCGTCGTCGCTCGGCTTCGGATTCAGATTAATTTTTTGGACCAAATTTATTTGTTAATACTAAATATTAACAGAAATATTATTAAATATCCGTTTTAATAACAGAATATTAATGTTAAAATCCAACGAAATATTATACGTTTTTCCGTTATCCGTATTCCCTTTTTCGGTTTTGTAACTGAAAATTAACCTCTCTCTCGAATTCCCGGTTTATTGTTGAGTAAATAACTATTTGTATTATGGCATTTATGTTATGGTCGTTTTACATAAACAGTCATTCTAAAGAGTTGCACCTCTTCAGGTTTGAGCTCAACATTGGCTATAAATACAAGTCCATTCTCTCAGATTTTCCATACGAATTTCTGAATTCTCCTCCTTTCTTCTGCATTGTTTTAACTTCAAAGAAAGCAACAGTAAGTGTGATTTGCTACCAAATTTTGTGTTCACTGAAACACTGGGGTTTGTAGTATCACTACACCAGTGTGTAATTCGTTCTATCCTAGGAGAAAATAATCCATAACCTTGGATACTAGGAGGGGATTAAATTCCTTAAGGAAACACTGTGAATTCAATAGGATATGTTATTTATTTTCTCCAGAATTATTTTACAAATACAGTTTAATAACAAGCTTAATGAATTTAATTTTTATTTTCTGTATTTCTTTTATATTCATTATTCTGGAGATTAAAGCCTTTGTGATTTTCTACTCCGTCGGAGATTAAAATCTACGTGATTTTAACGTTTGTTTGTGTCATTCTTTTACAAAAAATGACTAATGGCAGATGTTCCTGTTCTGATGGTGACTGCCAATGCATCGACAAACCGAATACCGGCGTTGGCACTGGCAGAAAAATCCAAAAAAAATTTCGGGATTGATTTCAAGCGGTAGCAGCAAAAGATGTTCTTCTACTTGACTACTTTAAGTCTACAGAAGTTCATTAAGGAAGATGTTCATGTTCTGCCCTATGAAACTCCAGAGAATGAATGATTTCTTGTGATTGAGGCGTGGAAGCATTCTCATTTTCTGTGCAAGAATTATATTCTTAGCGGACTGGAGGATGATCTGTATAACGTCTACAATAGTGTGGAGACGTCAAAAGAATTGTGGACTGTTCTTGAAAAGAAATACAAAACTGAAGATGTCGGGTTAAAAATATTCGTTACCGCTAAGTTTTTGGACTACAAAATGGTAGATAGCAAGTCTGGTATTACTCAAGTCCAGGAATTGCAAGTGATTATTCACGATCTCCTTGGTGAAGGTATAAGTCGAATTAATACTGATGTTGAAAGTAGTAAATTTAGGATTTTTACTGACAGAATTTTCATTGAAGGTCTTGTCATCAATGAAGCATTCCAAGTAGCAACAATGATTGAGAAGTTGCCTCCTTTGTGGAAGGACTTCAAAAACTACTTGAAACACAAACACAATGAGATGTCGCTTGAATATCTCATTGTTCGGTTGAAAATTGAATAGGACAACAAAGTTGCTGAAAAGAGAGGCCGTGGAAACTCAACAATAATGAGAGCAAACATTGTTGAGGATACTTCTCAAAATAAGAGAAAGAAGAAGCAGGCTTCTGGACCGAAAAGCAACCCAAACAAGAAGCGGTTCAATGAAAATTGCTACAACTGTGGGAAAGCTAGACACAAATCTACAGATTGTCATTCTCCGAAGAAAGACAAGAAGAAGGGTCAAGCAAACATGGTCGAAAACACGAAGATATTGATGACTTGTGTGCTATGCTTTCTGAATTCAACCCGGTGGGAAATCCTAAGGAGTGGTGGATTGATTCTGGAGCCACTCGCCATATTTGTGCTGTTAGGGAAGCGTTTGCTACATATGTTCCGGTTGGACCCGAAGAGACGCTTTCTATGCGAAATGCTGCAACGACCAAAATTGAAGGATGTGAGAAGATAATTCTGAAAATGACTTCTGGCAAGGTGGTGACTTTGAACAACGTCCTTCATGTTCCCGAGATTAGGAGAACTTAGTCTCTGCTGGACTTCTTATTAAGAACAATTTTAAGTGTGTCTTTGTATCCGATAAGGTTGTAATAAGTAAGAATGAAATATTTGTAGGAAAAGGTTACGTCACTGAGGGCTCTTCAAGCTGAATGTAATGGTTGTTGAGAACAATAAAAAATTCCATCTTCGTCTTACTTACTTGAGTAATGAATTATGGCATACACGTTTGGGTCATATCAATTATAAAACCTTGCAGAAAATGATTAACTTGGAAGTATTGCCTAAGTTTGAATGCGACAAATCAAATTGTCAAATATGTGTGGAATCTAAGTATGTTAAACATCCTTATAAGTCAGTTGAAAGGAATTCAAACCCTTAGACTTAATTCACACAGATATTTGTGACATGAAGTCAATACCATCTCGCGGTGAAAAGAAGTATTTCATAACTTTTATTGACGATAGTACTCGATATTGCTATGTTTACTTACTTAATAGTAAAGATGAAACAATAGACGCATTCAAGAAATACAAAAATGAAGTTGAAACACAACTTAACAAGAAAATCAAAATGATAAGAAGTGATAGGGATGGTGAATATTAATCTCCTTTTGAAGAAACATGTTTAGAATATGGAATTATTCATCAAACAACAACCCCTTACACACCTCAATCCAATGGGATTGCGGAAAGAAAGAATCGTTCATTAAAGGAGATGATGAATGCATTGTTGATAAGTTCTGGTTTGCCACAGAACTTGTGGGGGGNAAAAGGAAGGAAGCCCAACTTGAATTATTTTAAAGCGTGAGGGTGTTTGACAAAAAGTGCAAGTTCCTAAACCCAAAAGGGTAAAAATAGGACCGAAAACCATTGATTGTGTTTTCATAGGATATGCGACCAATAGTAAAGCATATCGATTTCTGGTTCATAAATCAAAAAATCCCGACATTGATAATAATATGGTTATAGAATCAGATAATACTGAGTTCTTTGAAAATATATATCCGTATAAAAAGGAATGTGAGTCGATTGGTGAAGAATCTAAACGACCTCAGGAAGAAACAAAATAAGGTACATTTAATCAGAAGGATCTAAGACGTAGTAAACGTCAAAGAACGTCTACTTCATTTGGACAAGATTTGTGACTTTCTTGTTGGAAAATGAGCCTCGAACATTTAAAGAAGCTATGTCTTCTTCGGAATCATTGTCTTGGAAAGAGGCAGTCAATAGTGAAATAGAATCCATATTGAACAACCATACATGTGAATTGGGTTCTAAATGGATCTTTAAGAGGAAAATGAAAGATGATGGTGCTATTGATAAATTTAAGGCAAGACTTGTAGTCAAAGGGTATAGACAGCGAAAAGGTCTTGACTACTTTGATACATACTCTCCAGTTACAAAAATTACGTCCATACGGATGTTAGTAGCATTAGTTGCAGTGTATGGTCTTGAAAGTCATCAAATAAACGTTAAGACAACCTTCTTGAATGGAGATTTGGAGGAATAAATCTACATGGAATTTCAGGTAAAGAAAAAAATGTATGTAGACTTGTTAGGTCCCTTTACGAACTAAAACAAGCACCCAAACAATGGCATGTAAAATTTGACCAAATAATATTGTCAAATGGTTTTAAGATAAATGAATATGATAAATGTGTGTACATTAAAAATGCTCCAAATCACATAGTCATTTTGCTTATATGTGGATGATATGATGATAATGAGTAATGAACATTGCCAACATAAATGCGACTAAACGTATGCTAACTATCAAGTTTGATATGAAGAACTTGGGAGTTACTGATTTAATTCTGGAGATTAAGATCCATAAGACTCCTCAAGGTCTGGCATTGTCACAATTTCATTATATTAAGACAGTACTTGAAAAATTCAAGCACTTAGGATTTAAAGTTGCAAAGACTCCAATTGACGTGAATCTTTCATTAGCAAAGAACAAAGGCCAAAGCATATCATACTAGGATTATGCTCGTGTGTTGGGATGCTTAATGTATATCATGAATTGTACACGACCAGATATAGCTTGTGCTATAAGTAAAATGAGTCGATGCACGAGCATCCAGGTTAATCTCATTGGATGTCCATGAAATGATTTTTGGGATATTTAGAACATACCCAGGACTTTGCTTGGCACTATAATAAATATCATGCGGTGATTGAGGGATACTGTGATGCAAATTAGATTACCGGTTCAACTGATTCGAAGTCCACAAATGGATATGTATTCATTATTGGTGGAGGAGCGGTATCTTGTAAGTCGTCCAAACAAACTTGTATTTTCTGCTCTACAATGAAGGCTGCGTTCATAGCCTTAGATAAAGCCGGTGAGAAGCTGAATGGCTCCGAAATTTCTTGGAAGACATTCCAATTTGGCCCAAACCGTTGGCCGTTGGCACCAATATGCATACATTGAGATAGTCAAACGACAATTGAAAGGGCTGTGAGCGTTATGTATAACGGTAAATCTCGTCATATGCGACGAAGACATAAAACCGTTAGGCAATTACTCTCTAGAGTAATTATTACGATTGACTATGTAAAGTCAAGCGATAATGTGCCGGATCCACTTACAAAAGGCCTAACTAGAGAGGTAGTTGGGAAATCATCAAGGGGAATGAGACTATGACCGAGAACAACTCATTGTGGCAGTAACTCTACCTAGAAGACCGGAGATCCCAATTTCTAGGTTCAAGGAGATCAAACAAAGTCATTAATGATGGTTCGACATTGTCAACTAAAATTTTGGTCCATTCTCGTGATGACACAATGTTCAGTACCAAGGATAAATCATTAAAGCTTTTTAATAATTTCTAAATTTGATATGAGGTATATCAAATAGTGTATCTACGGGATGACACGCTTAGGAATCACCTATGTAAGTGTGAAGTGTTAGCCGCTTCAAGGAGAATTTTGTAAGGCTAGTTCTCTACGCACTTATGAAATCAGGCGGTGTTCATGGCTGAAATGAACACAACAATAAGAACCAAAGACGGTTAAAGCTTGGTTGTGTGACTTATGATTGTCTAGGTATACATCAAAGTTCTACGGTTCAAAGATATCAAATCTACCGATTGACCGAGTATATCCGACATAAGTGAACTACGGAAAGTTCAAAGGGAAACCTACTTATCCAGATGCAATTAATCCTTGCTTGCGAATCACACAATTTTTCATGCATATTTTCGTGATATAGACATTCCCCATTCATGTGGGGATTGTTGAGGTTTTAAGCTAAATTAGGCTTAAAAGATGGCGAATGGGAAATAGAGGAAAAATGAAATATTTGAGTTTCATTTGAGAATCTCTCCTTGATAAAGGGACATTATCCCATATTGGAAGAGGAAAAGGTTTTTGATGGGTATATATTCAATTGCTCTTCTTCTAACTCTTAAAGAGTTGAGAAGAAGGCAAGCCTCGCGTCGCTCGCTCGCTCGCTCGGATTCAGATTCAGATTCGAATTTGGTCAAATGATCGATTGATTGATTGATTAATATTAACAGATATTAAATATCCGTTTAATAACAACCATTATGAAGAGTTACCTCTTCAGGCTTCAGCTTTGGCTTCGGCTTCAGATTCAGATTCAGATTTGGTCAAATGATCGATTGATTGATTAATTTTTTGGACCAAATTTATTTGTTAATAGTAAATATTAACAGAGATTAAATATCCGTTTTAATAACAACCATTCTGAAGAGTTGCACCTCTTCAAGTTTGAACTCAACATTGGCTATAAATACAAGTAGGGGTGTGCATTCGAATCGGTTTATCGATAAATCGAATCGATTATTTGTTATCGATT
>MDKJ01020944.1:0-11115 GCA_005239525.1 Nicotiana knightiana
CATACTAGAATTCAAGAACAAAGCAATAAATAAAGTCATAAAGCTTACAAAGATACAAGATTCACTCTTCAAAAGCTTCCAAAATAATGGTGTATTCAATACCTTCAATGTAGCCTATTTTTCAAACAAGATGTCCCACAAAAACCCTAGTAAATCTATTTATAATGGGCTAAAAGTCGAGGTCAAATTTAGACAAAACTGCCCCTGCAGATCACATATGCGACCACGGAATGGATCGCCGATCATGTATGCGGTCCACAGAACTACAAAGTCATCGCATAATTGCACACCTAGTTACCCAGTTCCCATCGCAGATCCATTATGCGGTCCACATATTGATTATGCGACTGCAGGCTGCATCGCAAAAGTTCTCTCGTAGACTCTCTGTTTGCACTTATGCGGTCATTATGCAATCCACAGAAGCATTATGAGATCGCATAATAGATCACGTATTTTTCTCTTCAAGAGCTGGAACACCTGGTTCAGTCTGCGAGTGGTTTGCGGTCCGCACATCACTTCTGTGGTCGCATACCTGCTGCATCTACCCTTTTATGGGTTTTTGTCTTCTTTTTCATATTCTTGGTTCTTCAAGTCTTGTACACTGCAAAACACCAAAACTTCATAAGAAATAACTAAACATGCTTTAAAAGAGGAGCCAAAGTCTATGTAATTAGTATCAAAAGTGCCAAAATTCTACGGCACGTTAACACCCCCAACTTTGAATCTTGCTTGTCCTCAAGCAACTAAAACAAAATCATCCTATCATACACAACTCTATTCCGACAGCACAAAACAACAGTAAGTGTAGATGGTGCTGACTGTCAGCTAACAAGCATGTAAGTTCTCTTATTCACCCTCCGTGGAAGACAAAGATCATTTATCAAATTGACCAATCAACTTGTAAACTTCGAACCTTAATAAAAATGACAGAATGCTAATGCTACCTATAGCTAAGTGTGCACTTGTATCCTACTTCAAGAACCTAACTTCTGCTAAATCTTGCAATTCACGCATGCTCACGACAAAGAAAATCCAACTAACAAGTATGTACATGGTATAAAATCAAACACTCTTGCACTCAGAAAGAAAGCTAAATGCTACAAGTATCAGTCCATATGCTTGCCCTTATTTTAACTCGCTGCCATCTCAGGAATAATTAGTTGTAGATCACCAAGGATTTTTCACGGGTTGTAGTGTAGGCTTCGGGACAGGATGGACGGATATTTGGGAATGTAGTGGCTATACCCTCCTTGAACTCTACATAAACTTTTCTTCTTTACCATATAGAACTTATTGACCTCAAGTTACCGACATAGAACCACCTCAAAGTATTTCTTCAGTTTTCACAAGACTCCACTCCATTTCTCTTTTTTTCTTTATATAATTTTTTTTCTTTTGTTTTTCCTTTGGAGCTTGAGTATCTTCATATATACAACTTTGATTTTTTTTTCTTCTACACACAGTAGGCAACCTTACCAATTTCCACTTAATGTCGGCACCCTCAACTTAGACTTTTAGCCTCATTTTTAATCATTCAAGGAAGGATGGGTTCAAACGAAGGAATTATTTCACAAGGGGGTAAAAGTTTGTAATGTTTGTAGCCATATAAAAGGTTGAAGGATCAACGGGGGTAAGTAGGGTAATTGATGTATCAGGGAGGTCAATTTGGTCAAAATTAGCTAGCAATCACAAAGATAGCCTAAGATCATTTGGGCACCCAATCATTAACCTTAGAGTTGCATTAAGAAACCAACCGGGAAAGTTCTAGACATCACAATTTAAGCATATGCATTATTTATACAAATCCTCACTCACTCACAAAGCATAAACTATTCGACTCAGCATAATTTCAGCCCTCAAGTGAAGGGTGCAATTTATTCAACAAAAACTTATCATATGCTTGAAGCTAGAACAATAATACCAAACTAGTCAAACCTTTTTGTTCTACCTCCATGGTTCTACTATTACACCCTTGGAAAACAACCGGGCGAATAAAAACCAAGGGGAATTCATTACTGTCTACAAATTTACACAGCATGTATTGTCTACAAGTTTCACACAAAATTTGACTACCCCACCCCAACCAAAAATCATGTATTGTCCCTAATGCATTAAGAAAGTAAGAGCAAATTTTAGGGGCTTCCTGGGGCGCATTAGGAGGTAGGAGGGGATGTAATATCCGGGTAGCTGTGGGGTCAGATGTTGGCACTGTGGAATCAACATGTGGAACCTCAGAGTGTGTGGTGGTGTCTGAGGCAAGAATAGGAATCTCCACCTGCTGTGAAGCTGGATCTAAGGCCTGGGAACTGCTAGCCTCACCCAGTAATGGTTGCGTGGTCGAGGGAGTGGCTTTGGCGACCATGTCTGCAATGGAATGCACAATTGCTGTCTGCACATCTGCTTCCTCTTCACCTAGTGTATCTGTAGAAACATCAATTTATTTGCTTCTGTTGTGTCGTTGATCCTCATTCTCCTCAAGAAATTCCTCCTCATCAATCTCCTCCTCTTTAGTGTCTCCCTCATCAGTCTCATCCTCAGACCCTCCGGATTCCTCCTCTGATTGAGTGTCAATGTGCATAATAGAGTCCGGAGCTTTTGAAGCCTCAATACCATGGGCCTCTGGAGCTGTCATGGGGTGTGTGAAATCAAGGTCCATGCTCGGAATGTGGGAGGTACTAGTGCCCTGCTCCCCTTTTTCCGAAAGAAGAGAGGTCAAATCAAACTCCAAATTTTGTATATTTTGCAGCTCTTGTGTCAACTCAGCGACATCCTTTTGGGGTTGAGGAATATCTCCAGCTTCACCTCGCTGGACCCTCTCAAGGCGCACTTCAAATTTCTTGAGTCGATCTTCATAGGATTGATGTTGTTTTTGAAGAATGCTCAATGAGGTTTGGATAGGGGCCAGTGCTTGCCGGATGAGAGCTAGAAGTTCTTTTGTCAGTCTGCCTACTTTGGCATTGGCATGTTGTGCCAGTAGACCAAGCTTTGAGAGAGCTAGTAAGGAAGCAGGTGGTTGTGTAGTGGTTGGTGTGGGAGTGCATGTGGGGGTGGCTGGTTCGGAAAGGGTGTCAGGCATTGAGGGGGCAGCAGGTGCTGCTGAGTCTGTAGGAGGAGTGAGTGAAGGCTCTGGTGGGTTGTCTATCACCTTGTCTGTGGCATCACTAATCAAGGTGATATCAATATCTTGAACACCCTTTTCGATGCGGTCATGTTTGGGGATAAGAGGCATTTCTCCATACTTACACAAAGCACTAATCAAACAAGGAAAGGGGAGTGATGTTTCTTTCTGATTTGCTCTGATTCCAATCCCACGAAATATGATTTCTCCCACATTAATTTTGAGACCCGTCATGATTCATGCAATGATGATTGCCTTTTCGATACTTATGTTAGTTTCATTTCTAGAAGGCACTAGACGAGAGCAGACAAAACTGAGCCAATACCGACCTTCCTGGGTGATATCCCTCTTGAGAATCTTTTGACGTGGAGCTATCCATGATGGACCCCCTTGGCTATAATTGAGGCAACCCAAGCACGCTCGAATTCCTTATTGGAAAGTTTTGCATCGTATTCCGCCATGCCTGGATCCCAATCCTCAAAATAGATGATGTTGATTGTCACAGCGTCATCGAGTAATTGGACCTGTCGAACTAGGACAAACTACAAGAATACACGATTTCTCTTCTACTAAGCATTCCTGGAGGCAGCATAAGCACCATTGAATTCCCTGACGAGCGTTTCGTTGTACTCCCCCGTACTTTGAGTTAAGAACTCTCAATTCCTCCTTTTAATATTTTCAAGCACATGAGGGTACTGTTCTCTTAAACCGTTAAAACCTAGCTGCTTCTCTTCAAGGATTTTTCTCTTTGCTAAGCATCTCTGTACAGATTCCAAGAGTCGGTGACCCCAAACTTAAGATCTTCACCACATTTTCTGCGTGTTTCAACATGGAGGTCAACGGATGTCATAAGATCAGTTTGTGCCTCCTCCTCTTCAGAATTGGAGGAGTGCTTAGATGTGCTTCTAGTTGTTTCAGGCCTTGGGCGTTTGGATTGTTGTGCTTATTGGCTCAGGGCAGAAACTCATTTGATTCCTCGAGCAGGAAGTTATCGCTATGCAAGAGACATCTTTGGTTCCATTCCTATCAATGAATCAACGGGTGAGTAGTTGATATAGCACGGGAAGCATATTGAGAGAATTTAAAGGAAGCAAGAAGTATTTGCAAGGATTTATGAGATTGCATAACAATTTTGCAAGACGCAAACCCATCACAAAATTATAGCACTCAGAAGCCAAATCAAGAATTTGATCACAAAAGTGGTCGTAGAACAACTTATGCAACCGTAGATTGGTCGCTTTTTGTTCACCAGATGTGGCAACTTACCTGCCTTAGTTTGCGGGACTTTTGCAGTTCACAAAATGATTCTGCAATTGCAAACCCAACCGCAGAAGGTCATTTTAGAATACTACCTAGGGCACCAAAATGCGACGACTCTACGGACTGCAAAGTTCATCGTCCTTAACCAAAAAAATTGACCCACCCAAACTACCGAGCTTCTAACAGCTAAAATCAAACATTGCACACCTAATACATAGAAAAATTCCCTAACCCCTGTTCATTACACCTATTTTGTGGGTTAAATCCCCAAGACCCAGTTTTCCCACATAATCAATTTTCCCAAACACTGATTCTTGAACCAAGTACGCACATGCAGCAAGGGATTGAGAAGAATGGGGAAGGGAATTGCAAGTACATAATTTTATTCAACGAGATTAAGAAAGAGAACAATGGGGAAATGTACATACCAGATATCTGAGTAGCTGAAGAACTTGTCCTAGTATACAAACCAGGTACCTCTTTCTGTGCAATTCCTTTTTTATATTTTTGTGATTTTGTGTTGTTAATCCGATATTTTTGGTCTTTTCATTGTTCTTCTTTTTTTTGATCTCTTTTGTGTTGTGCGGTGCTTGTGTGTGTGAGAGTGTGATTGAAGTGCGTAGGGAGTTAGAGTTTAATACCTGAGAGTTACGCGGTGGAAAAATGCATCGCATAACATATTATGCAGTCGCATATGTGTTATGCGATGAGTTAGTGACTGTATGAGGCAAACCAACTCTGCGATCGATTCTGCGGTCGCGTAATTGTTATGCGGGCCGCGGAAGGAAAAATCTCACCGCATTTTGAGCTCCAAAATTGCTTTTTATTTTGAGTTTGTCTGCGACCATTATGCGGTCCGCAAAGCCATTATGCGACCACGTAATTGCCGCAAACCATGGGTCCGTCTTTCCTTCATTTTTCAGTCCTTCTACCATGTTTAATTGTATTTTGGGCTACCTACATTCTAACACACACGTCAAACTGCTCAACACTAACAAGTAACCTACAGAAATTAAAATCTAACAACAAAATGTTACCACACATGGGTTGTCTCCCAAGAAACGTATGATTTAACGTCGCGACACGACAATGTTTACCCCATTTGGGCTAATCAGTGGTGGGGAATGGTGTAGGACTATCCTTGAGTGCGAATTGTTCTACCAAGTGCCTTTCTCCTGTGGTTCTGAGGTAATGCTTGATATGTTGGCCATTTACTTTGAAAGTTCGAGTCCCGTCCTCAGACTCCAATTCAATTGCGCCATAGGGTACACATTCACAACTTTGAATGGGCCAGACCATTTGGATTTGAGTTTGCCCGGAAATAACTTGAGTCTTGAGCTGAAGAGTAAGACCAAGTCAGCGGATTTGAATTCACGCTTCAAAATCTTCTTGTCATGAACAAACTTCATTTTTTCCTTATACATGGCTGCACTCTCATAGGCATGAAAGAAAAAATTCTTCCATCTCGTTGAGCTGTGTCATTCTTAGGTTAGCATCTTCGGCCCAGACAAGATTAAACTTTTTCAATGCCCACATGGCTTTGTGTTCAAGCTCCACTGGCAAGTGACACACCTTACCAAAAACGAAACGGTATGCTGAGGTGCCAGTGGGAGTCTTAAATGCTCTGTGATATGCCCATAATGCATCATCTAGCTTCCTTGACCAGTCAGTCCTGTTTGCATTAACAATTTTTGCTAGGATGTTTTTGATCTCCCTGTTGGAAACTTCAACCTGGCCGCTCGACTGAGGATGATAAGGGGTGGCCACCTTGTGCTTGACTCCATACTTTTCGAGCAGCCCAGTGGAATCCTTGTTGCAAAGTTGAGAACCACCATCACTAAGGATGGCCCTTGGGGTACCAAACCGCGTAAATATGTTCTTCTTCTAGAAAGTGGTTACACTCTTTGCCTCATTTTTGGGCAAGGCGATTGCCTCGACCCATTTGGAGACATAGTCCACTGACACCAAGATATATGTCTTACCATAAGAGCTCAAGAAGGGACCCATGAAATCTATCCCCCACACATCAAATATCTCGACCTCCATTACTAAGTTCATAGGCATATCATGTCTTCTAGAAATTGACCCTTTTCTTTGATATTGATCACATGCCTTGACCATTTGATTTATGTCTTGGTAGATCGAAGGCCAATAGTAGTCACATTCAAGCAATTTTTCCGCAGTACAGTTTTTACCATTATGGCCCCCAACTGGGGAGTCATGAAATGCTTTGAAAATTTCCATTTCCTCATCTTTCGGAACACAACGCCGAATGATGTTGTCCGCACAAATACATAACAGAAAGGGTTCCTCCCAATAGTATTTCCTACACTCTCGCAAGAACTTTTTCTTTTGATAAGCTTCCAATCCGTCGGGAATAAGGTCAGTAACCAAAAAGTTAGCAACGTCGGCATACCATGGAGCGAAGGTGCTAGAAAATGTCAATATGTTCTCATCTGGAAAGGCATCATTTATTTCAAGATCTTCTTTTGGTCTCCCTATCTCTTCAAGCGTAGATAGGTGATCCGCAATTTGATCTCTATCCCTTTCCGATCCTTGACCTCAAAGTCAAACTCTTATAACAAAAGAACCCACATAATCAATCTTGGTTTAGCATATTTCTTCGCCATAAGATAGCGGAGAGCAGCATGATTGGTGTAAACTATCACTTTGGACCCCAACAAATAGGCCCGAAATTTTTCAAAAGCATAGAAATGGCAAGCAGTTCTTGCTCAGTCATAGTGATTCATTTGTGCGCCATTCAGTGTCTTGCTTGCATAGTAGATAGGATGAAGGATCTTGTTATGGCATTGACCAAGTACCGCCCCAATAGCTATACCACTAGTGTCACACATGAGTTCAAATGGAAGGGACCAATAAAGTGTGACAATAATAGGTGTCGTAGTGAGCCTTGCTTTCAATTCCTCAGAAGCTTTGAGATACTTCTCATCGAATTCAAACTTTTCATCTTTTTCAAGGAGCTTGCACATGGGATTTACAATTTTTGGGAAGTCCTTGATAAAACGCCTATAAAAACCGGCATGCCCCAAAAAGCTCTGGGCATCTTTTATCGAAGAGGGAGGAGGAAGCTTGGAAATGATTTTGATCTTTTCCCAATCAACCTCTATGCCTTGCTTGGAAATTTTGTGGCCCAGAACAATGCCCTCGTCCAACATGAAGTGGCACTTTTCCCAATTTAGCACAAGGTTGGTTTCCTCACATCTTTTAAGCACATGTCTAAGGTTGTAAAGGAAATGTTCAAAGAAGTCACCAACTACAAAGAAGTCATCGATAACACCTCTAAGAAATCATCCACCATATCCGAGAAGATTGACATCATGCACCGTTGAAAGGTAGCCGGGGCATTACATAGCCCAAATGGCATACGACTAATGGCAAAGGTTCCATACGTGCATGTGAATGTTGTCTTCACTTAATCTTCTAAGGTGATGTTGATTTGGTTATAGCCAGAATAACCATCCAAGAAGTAATAGAATGACCTTCTTGATAACCGATCAAGCATTTGATCAATAAAAGGCATAGGGAAATGGTCCTTGCAAGCAGCACTGTTGAGATTTCGGTAGTCCATGCAAACTCTCCACCCGATCACTGTCCTTGTTGTGATGAGCTCATTTTTGTCAGTTTATATCACGGTCATGCCTCCATTCTTTGGCACATATTGCACCGAACTCACCCAAGGGCTATCGGAAATGGGGTAGACTACCCCGACATCTAACCATTTTATGATTTCTTTCTTCACTACCTCTTGCATGAGAGGGTTCAACCTTCTTTGATGCTCCACGCTAGGTGTGCTCTCTTGCTCCAATTTTATCTTGTGCTGACAAATTTTGACGGGAATCCCTCGGATGTCCACTATTGTCCACCCAATGTCCTGTATTTGCTCCCTCAGGATATTCAACAAGTGTTCAACCTGCTCATAATTCAACAAAGAAGAAACGATTACAGGTAGAGTTTCATTAGACCTAAGAAATTTATACCTTTAGTGCGATGGAAATGGCTTGAGCTCAAGTTGTGGTGACTCGATAA
Organism: Nicotiana knightiana; assembly: GCA_005239525.1. Taxonomy (NCBI): domain Eukaryota; kingdom Viridiplantae; phylum Streptophyta; class Magnoliopsida; order Solanales; family Solanaceae; genus Nicotiana; species Nicotiana knightiana. Next base: position 8,426 of record MDKJ01020944.1, read on the forward strand.
TTGAAGGCTTAGCAGAAGGAGTGAATATATTCTTTAAGTCAAGAGAACATTTCTTTGGTGCAATAGTGTAGGACCTAAGCCATTCTAATGCATTTATCGATTCCATGTATCCTTCCATGTCTTCACCATCAAAATTCACCAAAGTAGCCGCCAATGCCTCACCAAGGAATTCTTCTTCCATCTTCATCTCAATTGCATCCTCTACCACATCAACAATATCAATGACTGAGATGCTTTCATATTCATGTGGCAATTTCATACCCTTACTCGCTTGAAAGGTAACCTCTTCGTCATTAACTCAAAACTTGATCTTATTTCATTCCGAATCCATGAGTGCTCTTACGGTAGCAAGGAATGGTATCCCCAAGATGATAGGGATTTCTTTATCAACAGCACAATTGAGGATCACAAAGTTGGCAGGGAGGATGAACTTTCCCACTTTCACAAGAAGATCATCAACAATCCCTACCGGTATCTTTATTGAACGATCGGCTATTTGCAACCTCATACTTGTAGGCCTCGACATACCTAACCAAGTTTTTCTATAAATAGCAAGAGGCATAAGTTGATGCTAGCCCTATTATCACAAAGATCTCATGCAAAATCGCGCACCCTGATAGTGCATGGAATGGTAAAAGCTCCCGGGTCTTCTTTCTTTTGAACGGTGGTTGTTGTAATGATGGAGCTAACTCGGTGAGTCACATTCACCACTTCATTCTTGGTGGTTTTCTTCTTGGTGATCAAATCCTCAAGTAGTTACCAAAACCCGTCATCTCTTGAAATTCTTCCACAAATAGAATGTTCATCGATAATTGTTTGAGAATGTCATAGAATTTCTGGAGTTTGCTATCATCAACCATCCTAGCAAGTATTTGAGGGAAAGGAGGGGGAGGTCTAGGAATAGGTGCTAGAGATTTTGGTGTCTCTTCTACCTTTTCCTTAACCTCTTCACGGTTAATTTCTTGAATTTTCACCTCCTTTGGGAGTCTTTCCGCTTCAACAACAATTGGCACCTGAACTAGTGACTCAACCTCTTGTTCAGGATCTTCCACTTCGACCACTTGTTCATTCTCTCCTTGATGTATTTTCCCTCTTTGAGTTGTGATTGCCATACAATGAGAAGTCGGACCACTCCTATTACCTTTTGGGATTGCTATTGTGTCACTTAGGAGTGTGTCCTTTTGCTTCGGATTTTTCTCTCTTGATAGATCTCTCATTTCCATTTCTAAATTTTATATGGATGCGGTGTGAGAACCCACAAGCTCGGTTATATTCTTCATTTAAGTGTCAGATCATTCTTGATTTTGCAATACTCTTTCAAGAATGTTCTCCGCTTTGGACTCACTTGAAGAACTTTCCTTCCAATACAAAGAGTTAGAGTACTGCCCCTTTAGTGGAACATAAGGGTTTGAACTCCGATTTGAAGAGTTGTTGTTGTTATTGTTAATCCAATTACCTTGATTTGAACTACCTTGATTATTTCTCCATTGTTGATGGCCTTGCCCTTGCGGGTTAGACCTCCATTTATTTTGTTGTCCAGAACCTTGGTAGGATTGTCTTTGGTAACCACCTTGACTGTTGTTGACATAGTTTGCTTCCTTGTAATCCTTATTTGAAAAGGTTTGCACATCTTCCACAATATTCACTTTTTTTGTTTGGCTTTCAGTGAATATCTTAGTCAATACATTGATGTTGGTAGCAAGCCCAGCAATTACTTGATCTCTTTCATGGTTCTCCTTAATCATGTTGGTTAAGGAAGGAGCATCATATGCAATTCCACCTGTAGTGTCTTCCGAGTGTTAAGCTTGGTTATGTTCTGCCATCTTATCAAGAATTTGTGTGACCCTTGCAAATATTTTATCCATAAAAGATCCATCAGCTGCATTTTTGGCTATGGATTGATTCATAGGATCCAAGACCATGTAAAACTTCTCCAGCAAGATGTCGTCCAGAAAACCATGATTCGGCGACCTCACTAGATATATCTTGAATCGATCCCATGCCTCATGTAGATTCTCTCCCAGTAGTTTTTTGAAGAAGAAACCCAGAGATCGGACTTCTTTCTTTGTGGGAACCATTTAGCTAGGAAAGCTCAGACGAGTTCAGACCAAGTATGAATGGAATTAGGTGGTAGATTTTAGATTCATTTCCTTGCCTCTCTAGTTAGTGAGTACTTTAATACCCTCAACTTTAGGGCATCATCTGAAACGTGATTCTTCTTGTGCATCACACACACACCCAAGAAGTTTCTGAGATGTTGTGTCTGATCATCATCGGTGGAATTTCTTAAAAACCAATCTTCCTTGAGAATTAGGATTAGACCGTGTTCCACCTTGAAGGTGGCAACATGAACTCTTGGAGGGACAATGGCATTTTTATCCTCAATATACTCATCTATATCCGCAAAAGGGTTCTCTTCTCTCAGCTTGGCCATGTTTACCTAGTAACACCAAGCAAAGCTAGCAAAGTGTGATGAAATAGAAGAAGACGTATAGTACAGCACACACTAAATAGTAATTTCAAAATCGTATTCCCCGGCGACGGCGCCAAAATTTGATACACTCAAATTACATCTAAATAAATGGTGTAAGGCAGTCAATGTCAAATATAATAATCCAACTAGGTTAGGGTCGAATCCCACAGGGAATAGGTGTGAAAAGGTTACTTGAATAGTGTGAAACTTGACTTAA
>ML391440.1:8336-28784 GCA_005239525.1 Nicotiana knightiana
GGGGAGGTATTTTAGTGGGAATAGGGGAAGGGGGGTTAGGGTTGGGGGAATAAGAAATAAGCAAAAAAATGAAAATCAAAATAAAAAAAAAATTAAACTAACTAAAACAAACCTGTCCGGCGACCTAACAAGAGCGATCCTAGCACGGTTCGAGTGAGGCCACGCTTGTGAGGCAGACTGCTGGGCGATATGTGTGGTGGTAGTGCGGCCGCGCTTGTGAGCTGTAGCACGAGGTAGATTGAACCTTGATATGCGCGATCAGAGCGCGTCCTAGAGCGCCCGCGCATGTTGCGACGATAAAAGGGAGTAACTTGCATATTAGCGCGGCCCTGAGCGCGGCCACACTTGTAGCGTCGAGACAAGGCAGAATGAAACCCAATTAGCGCGGCCCTTAGCGCAGCCGCGCTACCTAGAGGCAGAACACTTACCATTTTGCGCGGCCTGAGCGCGGGCATAACGCGGCCGCACACCTGTCATCGACTTTTTGCCCTATTTTTTACCTTTTTCCTCACGTTGGCCTGACTTATCATTCGCCTGAGCTCACCTGCATGTGTTAGTACTTACAAACAGTCAAATACAGTTCTAACTACTCTATATTCACTACACGTTGGGTTGCCTCCCAACCAACGCCTTAGTTAATGTCGTGGCACGACAATTACAATAAGTCAATGGGTTGCCTCCCATGTAGCACCTGATTTAATACCGCAGCACGATGTAGATAAGCGTATTTAAGGCTCGCTCGACCTCTGAGGTTCATTTAGATGTATCACCGACACTTCCTTGGTTTCATCCATGCTCACATACGATTTCAATCTGTGCCCGTTGACTCTAAATGTGTGGAAATATTTTTCTGAAGCAATCTCTATGGCACTTAAAGGGAGCACTTCGACCACACGAAATGGCCCAGACCATCGTGGCTTGAGTTTACCCGAAAATAGCCTTAATCTTGAATTATAAAGCAACACCATATTTCCGAGTTAGAATTTTTGCTCAACAATGTTCTTATCGTGCAACCTCTTCATTCTCTCCGTGTACAACCTCGTGCTCTCGAAAGCAAGATATCGGAACTCATCTAGGCTGTGACTCTATTTGTGCCCGCAGCCTCAATGTCCAGATTTAGCTGTTTCTATGCCCACCAAGCTTTATGTTCTAGTTCCACTGGCAAGTGACAGGCCTTCCCGAACACCAACTTGTATGGTGACATACCAATTGGTGTTTTGAAAGCTGTTCTGTAGGCCCAGAGTGCATCATCTAGCTTTTTCGCCCAAACAGTTCTTGTGGCGTTCACAGTTTTAGTCAGCACACTCTTTATTTCTCTATTCGACACTTCGACCTGTCCATTGGTCTGAGGATGGTATGGGGTTTCCACCTTGTGGCGCACATCATACTTTGCTAGCAATTTCTCGAAGGCTCGATTGCATAAGTGAGTGCCTCCGTCACTGATAATGGCTCTCGGGATCCCGAAATGGGTGAATATATTCTTCTTCAAAAACCCAACCACCACCCTTGCATCATTGGTGGGGAGAGCTATAGCTTCCACCCATTTTGGACACATAATCTACAGCAACAAGTATGTACTTATTGCCATAGAAGCTGACGAAGGGGCCCATGAAGTCTATCCCCCATACATTGAACACTTCAACCTCTTGAATTGGGTTCATGGGCATCTCATGGTAACGGGATATGTTCCCGGTTTGCTGACATTCATCACAACCCTTCACCCATTGATGTGCATCCTTAAACACGGTTGGCCAGTAGAACCCGGCTTCTAGAACTTTTGCTGCCGTCCTGAATCCTCCAAAATGTCCACCATATGCCGATGCATGACATGCCTGCAAAATAAAAGATTGTTCTATCTCGGGGACATACCTCCAGATCATATTGTCAACAAAAATTCTAAACAGATAAGGTTCATCCCAGAAATACATGCGGCAGTTACGGTAAAACGTTTTCTTTTGCACAGAGGAAAGGTCATAGGGGACTATACCACTTGCCAGGTAATTTGCAATGTCTGCATACCATGGCACTTACTCAAGGCTTGTAGCGAGTAGTTGCTCGTCTGGAAAGGTTTCCAGAATATCCTCTGCCTCAACTGAGTTTTCAGCTCCTTCAAGTCGAGATAGATATCAACGACTTGGTTTTTCGTGCCCTTACGACCATGAATCTCCAGGTTGAACTCTTGCAATAGCAGCACCCAACGAACCGGACGCAGTTTGGACTCCTTCTTGTCAATCAGGTACCTGATAGCAACATGATCAGTATATACAATTACCTTAGATCCAATCAGGTATGATATGAACTTGTCGATGCGAACACCACAACTAGCATCTCCTTTTCAGTCACAGTGTAGTTCAGCTGGGCTCCACTCAACGTTCTACTTGCATTGTAAATTGGGTGCATTATCTTGTCTTTCCGCTGTCCTAGCACTGCTCCCACTGCATAGTCACTGGCGTCATACATGAGTTCAAACGGTTGCTCCCAGTTGGGAGCTACAATGATGGGTGCTGTGACTAGCCTCTTCTTGAACTCCTCAAATGCTACCCCACAATCATCAGAAAATACTAAAGGGTGATCTTTTTCTAACAACTTACATAGAGGGTTGGCAATTTTTGAGAAGTCTTTGATGAATCTCCGGTAGAAACCGGCATGCCTGAGGAAGCTCCTGATTGCTTTGACCGATGTGGGAGGTGGAAGCTTTGCTATCACATCGACTTTCGCCCGATCCACCTTGATTCCATTGCTTGATACCATGTGTCCCAAGACTATACCCTCTTGTACCATGAAATTGCACTTTTCCCAATTGAGTACAAGGTTAGTCTCGATACACCTTTTCAACACTCGGGTCAGATTTGTAAGGCACTCATCGAATGAGTTTCCCACCACTGAGAAATCATCCATGAACACCTCCATTATATCTTCGACTATGTCAGTGAATATGGCCATCATACACCTTTGGAATGTGGAGGGTTCACTGCGTAGGCTAAAGGACATCCTCCGGAAGGCAAAAATCCCATATGGACATGTGAACGAGGTCTTCTCTCTATCCTCTGGTGCAATGGAGATTTGGTTGTACCCTGAGCACCCATCCAGAAAATAGAAGTGGGACCTCTCTGCCAGTCTGTCAAGCATCTGATCAATGAAGGGAAGTGGGAAGTGGTCTTTCCGGGTGGCCAGATTCAATTTCCTATAGTCCATACAAATTCTCCAGCCTGTGACGGTTCTTGTAAAGATAAGCTCATTATTATCATTTTTTACCACCGTCATACCACCCTTCTTAGGAACACATTGCACCGGGCTAACCCAGTTGCTGTCAGAGATGGGGAAAATGATTCCCGCATCTAACCACTTAATAATCTCCTTCTTCACCACTTCCTTCATACTGGGGTTCATCCTTCTTTGGTGTTCCCTGGAAGGTTTGTGCCCCTCTTCCAACAGAATTTTATGCGTACAATATGCCAGGATGATCCCCTTAATGTCTTCCATGGTCCACCCAATGGCATTCTTGCACTCTGTGAGTACCTGCAAAAGCTGTTGTGCCTGCACATCTAACAAACTAGATGAGATAATAACAAGTAATGTGGATTTAGGTCCTAGGAACGCATACTTGAGATGGGCGGGCATTGGATTCAACTCCAGCTTTGGTGGTTCTTCTATGGATGGCTTGGCTGGAGGGGTTTCTATTTTTTCTAAGTGCAGGGGCTCAAAGTCAAGTGATCTCTTCCAAAAGCCTTTTCCCTTAAGAGCCAGCACCCATTCTGCCAATTCTTCCCCATTCACCTCATCTAAATTCATAAGACATGCAGCAAGAGGATCCTCAATAGTCAAGGTCTCATCATCCTTTTCCAGGATTACATCCACGACATCAATAAGATAACAATTGGAGAATTCACTTGGTCGCCTTATAGATTTCTGCACGTTGAATGTTATCTCCTCATCGTTCAACCTCATCTTGAGCTCCCCAGTTTCACAACCAATGAGAGCTCGCCCTGTGGCCAAGAACGGCCTTCCTAAAATTATGGGAATTTCTTCATCCACCCTACAATCAAGAATTACAAAATCTGCAGGGAACACAAATTTCCCTACCTTCACCAACATGTCGTCCAGAATACCTGAGGGCCTTTTCATAGTTCTGTCGGTCAGCTGCAACAACATAGATGTCGGTCTAGCTCTTCCAATCCCCAACCTCTTATAGATATCCAGGGGCATAAGATTCATGCTGGCCCCCAAATCACAGAGTGCCTTGGCAAAGTCAAAATTAATGGTGCAGGGAATTGTGAAACTCCCTGGATCAGACAACTTTTCAGCAACTAGTCTAGTCACAACAACACTGCATGTCTGAGTTAGAGTCACCGTGGCCAAGTCTTAGAAGTCAAAGACATCAAGTCCTTAATCATTTTTGCATAACCAGACATCTCCTTCAAATCATCAATCAATGGAATATTTACCTGAATTTGTTTCAACATCTCTAAGAACTTCTTGTATTGCTCATCTTTCTGGTACTTGGCCAGCCTCTGTGGGAATGGTACTAGAGGTCTCTTCTTCCCAGTGATTTTGGTTTTCTCTTTGTCAGACACTACCTCTACTACCGGTTCCTGGGCTGTCTCAGCTTCTTTCTTAGACTCAATCTGTATGTTGGTTTCTTCCGGGGCAGGCTGCACTGTCACCTCTGTCAGTCTTGCTGAATCATCTAGCTCAATGGGCACTGGTACAAGTGTCTCAACCTGTCTACTTTCTCGAGCCCTCTGTTGCTCCAAGTCTAGCTCTCTGCCGTTACATAGACTCACTGCCATCAGCTGCTTTGGGCCCTGATCTTTTGGATTTACCTGAGTGTCTGTAGGTAATGTCCCATGAGGATGATTATTCAATGACATCGAAATCTGACCCAATTTCAATTCAATGTTCTTTATGGCTGACATGTGCATCTACTCTTTCATTCATTTTTGCATTTGACCCAATAACCTGCTGCATCATTTCCTCGAGTCTAGAAAATCCATCTTCCTGTCTCCCACCATGTTGCTGCTGAGGAGGATGATAATCCTGTTGCTGATTTTTGTTGTTGTACCCCTGTGGCCTTTGGTAGGGCCACATTATCGTGAGGTCGCATGGCTCCCATATTTCCATTGTTGTGTTGCGGCTGGACTGGCCTGTATGGCTGATTCTGCTGGCCCAAATTCTAACCAACTTATCTTTGGCCCCTATAATTAGACTCATAATTCATGTTCTCAGGGTAGTGATGGTGATCACTTTCAGCATTCCACTGGATACCAATAGGCTGACTAATGCAAGAAGTGCATAAGCCCCCGTTGGTTGTATCTACAATATGCACCTGCTGCTTCTGCCCTGACTCTTCCACCTTTTTGGTGAGTATGCTCATTTGTGTCATTAAGGTGGCCGTATTTTCATCAAGAGTGTTGGCTAGATCTAAGGCCACTGAGTGAACTACTGGAGTGACAGGTGCATTCCTGGTTGTCCACAACGAATTGTATGCCATCTTGTCAAGCAGGATATGGCTTTCTCTCCATGATTTGCTCAAGAATGCTCCACCAGCTGAAGCATCAACATTAGCCTTCACTCTATCTGCCAGACCCATGTAAAACCGCTGCCCCAACATCTTCTCTGGAATACCGTGGTGCAGACATATAACCAACATCCCTTTGAATCATTCCCATGTTTCTTGCAATGTTTTCGTTGGTTTCTGTCTGAAGCTCAAAATTTCATCAATTTGCTGAGCAGTGTTGTTGGGTGGATGAAACTTGTTCACAAATTGCTTGACTAAATCCTCCCATGTAGTGATGGATATGATAGGGAGTGAACTTAGCCAAGTCTGGGCTACTCCTGTCACTGAGAATGGAAACAACAACAGTTATTGCTTCCTGAGTCACATTGGGCTGCCTTTGAGTTTTGCAGATTGACTGGAAATTCCTCAAGTGTTGTTGAGGATCTTCAATGTATGACCTAGAAAATAGTCCCTTTGTTTTGCAACAAGTGCAGCATGTTGTTTGTGATTTGAAAAGATTCAGCCTGTATCTGTGGGACTACTATCGTTGTGGACAAATTCTCTGCTGTGGGTTGTGCCCAGTCATATAGAGAAGCCTCTGGCACAAGAGGTGCCACTACTTGCACAGCTGGGTCTACCACGTTATCCCCATTATTGTTTCTGTTGTTCACCAGCTCTGCCATGTCTGGTTCAGGTTGTTCAGTTGATTGTTGTTGTTTGCTTTTCCGGTTGGCCCGATTCAAGGCCTTGATAACTTTCTCGGGACTTGATAATGCTTTAAACACTTCACCAGTTCTCGATGAGTTTCTAGGCATGCACCTGTACAACCAAGTTAGCAAACGTTAAAATTTCAATGCATGGATTGAAAAGGAAAAAAATTGACTATACTAAGAATTTTTTTATTTCTTTCAACTGTAATTGATAACACCGTTAATTCCCCGGCAACGGCACCAAAGTTTGATCACGCCCAACTATGCCTTATAAAAATGACAAAGCGGTCGTTGCAAATATAATCAGGGTATTTAGCTAGAGTCGAATCCCACAGGGAATTAACCTATCAATTACTTTTGCCAGACTCACTGAATTCTCCGTAATCAACTTCCCAAATGTTTTGAATAACAATTAGTGATATTTCTACTAACTATGACTGAATAAAATTAATTAAACTAAGAGCTAACTATGAGTGAGTTGTAAACAAATAAGAGAAGGATCTAAGGTTGTGATTTCCCCTATTGATGGAATCCCTTCCTGTTATGTGTCATAGAATTTTTCCCAATCTTCTATATCGATCATGAGCACTCTTATTACCGTAAATCTCTCCCGAGTAATTACGATAATTTACTAGACGCACTCTCCCGAGTTACGCTAACTGGCTTTTATTACAGCTAGCTTAGATGGAACCCAAGGTTTCGTTATCCCTAATCCCACCTTTAAACCCTCGGTTATTGATTCCTCATATACTTTGGGAGTGGTGCTGTTCAACAACTACCTAATATGCACTCTCTCCCGAGTAATACATACTAAATAGGCACAACTAATTGAGGATGCTATTAATTAACTACAACAGAAACATAATTGAACAACTAGAGATTAAACTGGGAAAAATATATTAACAGAACAAGAAGTTCATCCTTCAATAGGTTCCATCAAAACCTTAGACTAAATAATTTAGCTACTCATAATTTTTTTCATAATAACAACAGCAAAATTCATCATGAATGATAAAAACAAAAGGAAGAAAGGTAGAACTCGATGCGAATTTTTCTCCTTGCCTCTTGCCTCTTCTTGCCTTGAACAAAACTATAAAAGCCTTGATTTCCTCTTTTTGGGCGAGCTAGAACTCTTAAAGGTTAAGTGGAATTACCCCCAAACTTCCAAGTTTACCCCTAAAATTACCGTGTTTCGGAGTGACTAGCGTGGCCGCGCATGGGCCGCGCTAATTGCGTTTTACACTGTCGCTGCTTCCTGGACTAGTGTGGCTGTGCTTGGGCCGTGCTAATCGACTTCAAAACTGCCCAGGTTCTTCTGCTCTAGCATGGCCGCGCTTGGCCCACGCTAGAGTGGATCAACTATTTATCTCTTCTTTTCTTTCTTCTTTCACACGCACTCAACTCCGAGGGGCTTTCCTTGCTTTAATATAGCTCCAAACACTGTCCTATGTCCTCATAATCACGACTTGCTCCTGCAAAACATAAAATTCACAATTAGAGCCATTCTTTCGTCATTTAACCTTCCTAGAACAGTGAAGCATAGTAAAGTTAGGGCATAACTGATTGCTAAACTACATGAATCTAGCCTATTATCACATTCAAAGTATAGATGGTCAAATAGTTCATGAGAGTGGTGACAAAATACACAATGTTGGGGACTTGGATTCCAAATTTAAGTAGTTTGTCCACTGTGGCTAATCTCTTATACAGTGCCAACCAAAGAATGAATTCATATCTAGGAATTGGGTTACATCGTTATACTCTTCCAAGGTACCTTTTGAAGTTGAGGGAATTGCATGTGATAGAGCTTGATAACACTAAAGACTTCACCCTCTTGTAGTTGGAGAAGCCTACTAATCAGATCCCCCTGAATACCTTGTAGCTCAACAATAAATTACCTTGTCTCCAGTATTTTCCTAATGTCACGACCCCAAATCTAAACTGGCCGTGATGGCGCCTATCGTGATACCAGGCTAGCCAATTTACTGTGCATAACATAAGGGACTTTTAATTAATTCAATAACGCGATTTATCATAAAACTTTTCAGTTTTCGTATTTCACAAGTACGGATAATCAAAGAAAACATCTAAACAATATCCCAAAATTCGGAGTCAACAGTCATGAGCAACTAAAAGGAACACAAAATCTGACACGATTTCCTTAATACAACAAGTCTAGGAAATGTAAATAGCGACAAAATAGGAAGGAGAAGGGTGGGGTTGCGAACGCCGTGCAGCTACCTCACAGTCTCCGACAAATGCTTCAACGAGGATGAATCAAATCTCACTCGGTCCTAGCACCTGAATCTGCACACAAGGTGCAGGGAGTAACGTGAGTACGCAACTCAGTAGTAATGAGAGTAAATAAAGTCTGAGAAATACGAAACACATAAATACAAAGCATACATCCACAGTAGTTACAGTTCCTCTTTCAAAAGTCGTAGGTACGACAATTCATAACGCTTAAAAGCCGATTTGAGTAAAAATTCTTTGAAATTTGTACTTTTCAATGGTTTCCATAGAAATTCAAGAAGAATATAGTGTAAAAATCCAGAAATCATCAATAGCCTCTCGGGCCAAAACATATTTCATAAACCGCCCCTGGGGCGTAACATCACTCGGAATCAGTCCCTCAGCATGCCTTACAATCATTCAGAATAAGCCCCTCGGGCAACCTCACACTCACTCATGCCTCCCAATCACTCGTGACTTGACACTCGCACTCAGTAGGTACCTGCGCTCATTGGGGGGTGTACAGACTCCGGAGGGGCTCCTACAGCCCAAGCGCTATAACAATCCATCTCGTGGCATAATCACTCAGCCTCTCAGCCTCTCATATATCATATATAGAGTAACATGCTGCAGCGCGCAACCCGATCCCATAATATCCTCATAACATAGGCCCTCGGCCTCACTCAGTCAAAAACCTCTCAAAAAGCCACTCGGGCAATCAATAAAAATAGGGAACTCGTCCCAGAACATCTTTAGTATGCATCGAAATGGAGTAGTGAAACTCAATTAAACAGTAATCAGGTAAACTCATGACTGGGTGCAACTTTAAAATACGACATTCAACCCAAAACATAGTAATATTCCTTAAAACATAAAATATCATATGATTTGAAATCAAGTACACAACTTATTAGTTGCTAGGGGACGGACCAAGTCACAATCCCCCAATGGTGTATGTCACACACTCATCATCTAGCATGTGCGCCTCCCCAAAAATAGTGATACAATGCAAAGTCCGGGGTTTCATACCCTCAGGACAAGATTTACAATCATTACTTACCTCAAACCGGATGAAAATCTACTCTGCGATGCCCTTTCCACTCAGCTCAGCCTCAACACGACCCGAATCTATTCAAAAACATATTCATATAATCAAAATATGCCAAAGGAACAAAGCCCACTCGAAAATAACCAATTTACATCGAAAATCCCAAAATTGGCCAAACTCGACCCCCGGACCCATGTATCGGATTCAAATAAAAATCACAAAACCAGAATCCTTAGACTCTCCCGAGTTCATACATACCAAATACATCAAAATCGGACCCCAAATGGCCCCTCAAATCCCCAATTTATACTCTCCAACAAGCCCTAATCTCCAAATTGTTTTCCCACTAAAACATGATTAAACAATGGAATAATTTCCATAAACACAAGATACAAGGTCCAAGTAACTTACCTCACTGAAAACACTTAATATCCCCTTGAAATCCTAGCTCCAAGTTCCAAAATCCGTCAAAAATGGAGAAGAAATAAGTGACAATTCGCGAAGGCAACCTTTTATAGGTTCTGCACAGCATTTTCTGCACCTATGGACAAAATCTCGCACCTGCGGTCCCAGGTGCGCACCTGCGGTCCCAGGTGCGCACCTGCGAGAATGACTTAAACTCACGTTTCCGCATTTGCAGTCCTCCCTTCGCACCTGCGGCTCGCAGGTGCGCCCAAATTTCTGCACCTGCTCCCTCGATCCAGTCTCTCATTTTCCGCTTATGCGCAAGGCCAACCACACCTGCGATCATCGCACCTGCGGCTTCTCATCCGCAGGTGCGGCCACACCAGAAGCCATGCACCAGCAGCATCTTTGCTGCATTTTTCCAAGTTTAACCTCCCGATGACCGTATGAAGTTACCCCGAGCCCCTCGACGCCCCAACCAAAATACAAATACTTCATAAAACATCACTCGAACTTAGCCGAACCCTCGAAACACCCAAAATAACACCAAAACACCAAATCAATCCATAATTCAAGCCTAAGGATTTCTAAACTTCCGAAATTCGCCAACGGATTCGATACCAACCAAACCACGTCTGAATAACCTAAAAAATTTCACACACATCCCAAATGACACTATGAACCTGTTCCAACTTTCGGAATTCCATTCCGATCCCGATAGCTAATTTTCCATTGCCGACCGAAAATCGCCAAAAATCCAATTTCGCCAATTCAAGCCTAATTCTACTCCGGACCTCCGAACAACATTCTGAACACACTCCTAAGTCCCAAATAACCTAACGAAGCTATCCGAGCCATAAAACCCGCATTCCGAGATCATTTTCCTATAAGTCAACTTCCTGTTGACTTTTCCAACTAAATCACCAACTTAAGAGACTAAGTGTCTAATTTCTCTCCAGAACCACTCCGAACCCGAACCAATCAACCCAACACAACATAAATGAGCTGAACTATACAAGAATGAAGCAGAAATGGGGGAAATGGGGCTAAACTCTCGGAACGACCGGCCGGGTCGTTACATCCTCCCCCTTTTTAAGCAACGTTCGTCCACGAATGGGTCCAGAAACATACCTGGAGTCTCAAATAGGTGGGGACATCTGCTCTGCATCTGCCGCTCGGTCTCCCAGTTGGCCTTCTCCACCGGCTGCCCTCTCCACTACACCTTCACTGAAGCTATATCCTTAGACCTCAACCTTCTGACCTGACGACCCAAAATAGTTTCTGGTTCCACCTCATAAGACATATCACCCTCTAGATGAACCGAACTGAAGTCCAAAACAGGAGATGGGTCACCAATATACTTCCGAAGCATGGAAACATGAAGTACCGGATGCACGCTAGACAAGCTAGGTGTCAAGGCAAGTCTATAAGCCACCTCTCCAACCCTCTAAAGCACCTCAAAGAGGCCCAATGAACCGGGGACTCAACTTGCCCCTCTTCCCAAATCGCATAACACCCTTCATGGGTGACACCTTCAGCAGAACCTTCTCCCCAGCCATGAAAGATATATCACGGACCTTCCGGTCCGCATAACTCTCCTTCCTCGAATGCGCCGTACGAAGCCGCTCCTGAATCAACTTCGCTTATCTAAAGCATCATGTATGAAATCCGTAGCCAAGAGCCTGGCCTTACCCGACTCAAACCAACCAACCAGAGATCTACACTTCCTCCCATAAAAAGCCTCATATGGAGCCATCTGAATACTCTACTGATAACTATTATTATATGCAAACTCCACGAGTGGCAGAAACTGGTCCCATGAACCTCCAAAGTCAATAACACAAGCGCGCAACATGTCCTCTATTATCTGAATAGTGCACTCGGACTGCCCGCCCGTCTGAGGACATGTCCTCAACTCAACTTGAGTACCCGACTCCCTCCAAGGCCCTCCAAAACTACAATATGAACTGGGTATCTCTATCAGAAATGATGGAAACCGGAACACCATGCAACCGAACAATCTCCCGGATATAAATCTCAGCTAACCGCTCCGAAGAATAAGTAGTACCAATAGGAATGAAGTGAGCGAACTTGGTCAGCCGATCCACAATAACCCAAATAGCATCGAACCTTCTCGAAGTCCGTGGGAGCCCGACTACAAAGTCCATGGTCATCCGCTCCCACTTCCACTCAGATACGGAGTCAACAGTCATGAGCAACTAAAAGGAACAAAGAATCTGACACGATTTCCTTAATACAACAAGTCTAGGAAATGTAAATAACGACAAAAAAGGAAGGAGAAGGGTGGGGCTGCGAACGCCATGCAACTACCTCACAGTCTCAGAAAAATGCTCCAACGAGGATGAATCAAATCTCACTTGGTCCTGGCACCTGAATCTGCACACAAGGTGCAGGGAGTAACGTGAGTACGCCAACTTAGTAGTAATGAGAGTAAATAAAGTCTGAGAAATACGAAACACATAAATACAAAGCATAAATGCACAACAATTACAATTCTTCTTTCAAAACTCGTAGTACAGAAATTCATAACGCTTAAAAACCGATTTCAGTAAAAATTCTTTGAAATTTGTACTTTTAAATGGTTTCCATAGAAAGTCAAGAAGAATTTAGAGTAAAAATTTCAGAAATCATCAATAGCCTCTCGGGCCAAAACATATTTTATAAACCGCCCCTCGGGCGTAACATCACTCAGAATCAGTCCCTCAACATGCCTCACAGTCACTCATGCCTCCCAATCACTCGTCACTCGGCACTTGGTACTCGCACTCAGTAGGTACCTGCACTCACTGGGGGTGTACAGACTCCGGAGGGGCTCATACAGCCCAAATGCTATAACAAGCCATCTCGTGGCATAATCACTCAGGCTCTCAGGATCTCATATATCATATACAGAGTAACATGTTGCGGCGTGCAACCCGATCCCATAATATCATCACAACATAGTCCCTCGGCCTCACTCAGTCAAAAACCTCTCAAAAAGCCACTCGGGCAATAAATAAAAATAGGGAACTCGTCCCAAAGCTTCTTTAGTATGCATCAAAATGGAGTAATGAAACTCAATTAAACAGTAATCAGGTAAACTCATGACTGAGTGCAATTTTCAAATCAACATAGTAAGGAAATAGTAGTAAAAAGCCCCTAAGGGTCCAAACACTTGGCACGAGGCCCAAATACGACATTCAGCCCAAAACATAGTAATATTCCTTAAAACATAAAATATCATATGATTTGAAATCAAGTACGCAACTTATTAGTTGCTACGGGATGGACCAAGTCACAATCCCCCAATGGTGTACGCCACACACTCATCATCTAGCATGTGCACCACTCCAAAAATGGTGATACAATACGAAGTCCGGGGTTTCATACCCTCAGGATAAGATTTACAATCATTACTTATCTCAAACCGGATGAAAATCTACTCCGCGATGCCCTTGCCACTCGACTCGACCTCAACACACCCTGAATCTGTTCAAAAACAGATTCATATCATCAAAATATGCCAAAGGAACAAAGCCCACTCGAAAATAACCAATTTACATAAAAAATCTTGAAATTGGCCAAACCTGACCCCGGGGCCCACGTCTCGTATTCCAATAAAAATCACAAAACCAGAATCCTTACACTCTCCCGAGTTCATACATACCAAATACATCAAAATCGGACCTCAAATGGCCCCTAAAATCCCCAATTTATATTCTCCAACTTCAAGCCCTAATCTCCAATTTTTTTCCACTAAAACATGATTAAACAATGGAATAATTGCCATAAACACAAGATACAAGGTCCAAGTAGCTTACCTCACTGAAAACACTTAATTCCCCCTTGAAATCCCAACTCCAAGTTCCAAAATTCGTCAAAAATGGTGAAGAAATAAGTGAAAATTCGCGAAGGCAACATTTTATAGGTTCTGCCCAGCATTTTCCGCACCTGCGGACAAAATCTCGCACATGCGAACTCGCACATGCGAACTCGCACCTGCGGTCCCAGGTGCGCACCTACGAGAATGACTTAAACTCACCTTTCCGCATTTGCCGTCCTCCCTTCGCACCTGCGGGCTCGCAGGTGCGACCAAACTTCCGCACCTGCGCCCTCGAGCCAGCCTCCCATTTTCCGCTTCTGCGTAAGGCCAACCATACCTGCGGTCATCGCACCTGCGGCTCCTCTTTCGCAGGTGCGGCCACACCAGAAGCCATGCACCACCCGCATCTTTGCTGCATTTTTCCAAGTTTAAACCTCTTGATGACCGTCCGAAATCACCCCGAGCCCCTCGAGGCCCCAACCAAAATACAAATAGTTCATATAACATCACCCTAACTTAGCCTAACCCTCGGAACACCCGAAATAACACCAAAACACCAAATCAATCCATAATTCAAGCCTAAGGAATTCTAAACTTCCAAAATTCGCCAACGATGCCGAAACCAACTAAACCACGTCTGAATGACCTGAAAATTTGCACACACATCCCAAAATGACACTACGAACCTGTTCCAACTTTCGGAATTTCATTCCGACCCCGATAGCTAAGTTTTCACTGCCGACTGGAAATCGCCAAAAATCCAATTTCGCCAATTCAAGCCTAATTCTACTCCAAACATCCGAACAACATTCTGAACACACTCATAAGTCCCAAATCACCCAATGAAGCTAACTGAGCCATAAAACCCGCATTCCGAGATCATTTACCTATAAGTCAACTTCCGATTGACTTTTCCAACTAAATCACCAACTTAAGAGACTAAGTGTCTCATTTCTCTCCACAACCACTCCGAACCGAACCAATCAACCCAATGCAATATAAAAGAGCTGAACTATACAAGAATGAAGCAGAAACGGGGGAAACGGGGCTAAACTCTCGGAACGATCGGCCGGTTGACGATCCTTTACTCCGACAGCATCTAGGGTTCCTCGAACAATGTGATATCTTACACCGGGTAAATCCTTAACCCTTCCCCCTCTTACTAAGACTACAGAATGTTCTTGTAAATTATGGCCAAAGCCCGAATTCTTTTTAATTGTCGTTACACCTAACTACCCAGGCTGCGTTCTTGGGTATTGGAATATTTTCCACCGCCTCGTTCCTTATATAGAAGGTATGAATCCACCGAATTCATTAAGTCCCCCAACACCCTGTGGCCAGCATACTCTATCCTAAGCAACTAGGCTTTCTTGGTTATATTACATGTGCTAGACCATAAAAAGGATCTATAAATGGATTTTATTATTTTCAAAACCTTTTTAGGCAGTAGAAAGGTCTCAGCCCAATAAGACTGTACCCCAAACGAGGTTTATTTGATCAATTGTAACCTACAAGTATATGAAAGAAATTTGGATGTCTAACATTTGATTCTTTGTGTAATCTTCTCTACTAGTGACCAACATTGGATGATAGACAGATTCTTGGATGCTAATGGTACTTCTAAATATCTAAATGGTAGAGTACCTTCAGTGTATCCCAGTTCTTGTATAATATCTTGCTTTTGGCTGTTTGAGATGCCTGCTAAATAGATAGAACTCTTTTCTGCATTTGCCTGGAGGCTAAATGAGCTTGAGAACCTGAGGAATGTCTGTTGCAACAATATGATAGATGTAATATCAACTTTACAAAACATCATTAGGTCATTTGCAAAACATATATCAATCACACCTAGCTTTTTGCATGTGGGATGGAATTTGAAATTTTTGTTGTTGTCAGCTATGCAAGTTCCCTTTGCAAATACTCCATGGCAATAACAAACAAATAAAGGGACATAGGGTCACCCTTTCTTATACATCTTCTTATGTATTTTCATTTTCTTAATAAATATTTTGTTAGTTTAATAGAGTTCTGTTAGCTTCTATTAGCTTAGGGATCAAAACTACACAATTAATTGAATTGAAAGTTAGAGGTACTTAGCCGAATGACACAAGGACTAAAAGCAGACTAAGACAATAATTCAAGGACCAAAATCACCCTTGTTTTAAACTTCACCCTTGACGGATGAAGACTGATTTCTCACTTGCTTCATTGTGAAACAAAATTTTGACTGATCGTGACTCAAAATTTTGATTTGTAGGTTAAAATGTCGAAAGATGTTATGTTATGTGTCTCACATAATTGAAAAAATGGATTGTAGCGTTGTTATATGATTTAGGACCATTACCATAACCTAAGTTTTTTTATTACCATAACCTAATTAGTTTCTTAGCATATTACAAGTGAACGATCAATACACACTTTTTCAACTTTTGAGCTTGTTTGAATACATGACTTCCTCCTAAGCCGGTGCCAATGTAAATTCGAGTGTGATCACTATATGCACTATGTGCAAAAAGTCGCACTTTTAATAGAGAAGAAGAGAAGTGCCATCTAAGAGGAAAAGCGAGAGAGCATTTCTTTTAAGCATAACTTGAGAATGAAATGAAAGCAACTTGAATTTATTCTAAGCTTTATACCTTTCGGAAAAAAATTGCACTCGCTATATAAATCAAAACAATAAATACAAGGTATGTGTTTTTTCCATGCACTTCTATTACTTAAATATAATTATTCTATGTATATTTTACCGTACTATATTATTTAATCATTGATCAAATCGTATTTACGCAAAAAGGTTATAGAACTGTCAAATGCATTAATTCAGCTTTTGGAGCCTGCCGCACCATATTATGATATCATAGCAAAAGAAGCCTGTCGGGAATTAAAAGTATCCGATGGAGTTAATTCTTGAGAATCAATTATCACCTAAAATTTTGCCAGCAAATAGCAAGGAATAATTGGGACAACATAATGTGGCATGAGATGAATTCATGTGCTCCAACTACCAGGATTAGAATAACACATTTCCCCCACTTTATTACCAAAAGAAAGTTTCCTCAAAATAAGTACAAGTTTGGCCCAACTCAGGGGTAGGATAAATAGCATGAATAATTATAAAAACTTCCCCTCAATTTTTATTTTGCGACACTAATCTCTCTTAGTATATCTTGTGATTTTACGATATTACGTCTATCTTTTTTATTTTGACTTTTAGTAATTATTTTAATATCTTGTGATGTTCTTAATAATTACTTTAATATATTTACTTAAATGTCAAAGAGTGACTATTTTACGTTTACTACTATATTCTTTTATTTAATGAATTTGTAAGTTTTTTTTTGGCTTCATTGGCAAACAAAAGAGCATTTTTGTAGCGTAAACTAGTCAAATTGTATACCATTTACATTAACAATAAAATATTAAAATAATTGTTACATAAGACAAACAAGAGTTGTTCAAGTGATAAGTTTCATCCACCTCAAACCCTTAGGTTGCGAGTTGAGTCACCAATTAAGTAAAACGGGGAACTCCCGGCGAAGAGGGAGAATAATCATTATAAAGAAATTAAAATATGAAATTGTCCTTAAACTGCAATGGACATTAGTGTTATGAAACCAAACTTTAGGGGATCTGAAATTGTCCCTAAATTTTCTATTTTCAACTAATTACACTTCAATCCTAAATTGGTACGAGTAATTTTTTGTATCATTTTCGCTCTATTCAGAAGTAAAAGATAATAATATCATTATCTCAAATTAAGCAATATCATGAGTATGAAAATATCAAAGCAACAAAACGAAGAGACCATATCAATTGCTAAAAAGGAAAAAAATAAACTAAGAATCCAGGAATTTTACATGAAAATTTCTATTTTTCTATCTGTACTAAAATGAACTTGAAGAAGGTAATTTCATTGTAGAATCTTGAATAGAATTAACCCCATTTCTAACGACTTTTCTTATAAGTTTCTCCTCAGCATCCCTCAAGAACTTGAACTTAGGAGGGGGTGAAGATTTTAGACTATCAATTTCAGATTCAAAGAGAGGGTTGAACTTGAATTCTTGGTTGTTGTATGAATCAAGAGATTGAGATTTAACGGGTGGTGAGGATAACGGAGTAAGAACAAGGGTAAGGTCACTAAAGCTTCTGGTCCTCGAACCTTTTCTACTTCTATCGCCTCTAGATTTTTCATCATCAGATTCCAAATCCTCCTTTGTTTCCTCTTTAATAGTGAAGAGAAACCTAAAATTATGGACCCTCATCAGCTCTAACTCCGCTCTATCTTCTGTGTATCGTTCTAATTTTATAGAGAAGTCTTCCTGATGGGACGAAGACTCTACATCATCTTCACCATAATCTTTCAGCAACAAATCATTGTTGGTCCCTAGCTCCAAGTCTTGATCTTGAACATTAATTTCTTGATTTCTTGAAATTATGGTAACTTTTTGAGTACCATTTTGTCTTATAGAATTTGATCTCTTCCAACAGAAAATGGAAGAAAGCTCAGTGGGATAGGTAGTGTATTGATCCTCTGTTGGTCTTTTTGATATTCCTTTTTTCACCCACAATAAGTAGTACAACTCTGCAACAAATCCCATCAACATACAACCTAAAAGGAAACTCAAACCAATACCTAAAGCACCAAAAGTTGCCATTTTTAAGGGTCCTGGAATTAGACCAAGAATAGAGGAGGCATTTGAAGAAAAGGAAAGAATGGAAGCACAATATATATTTATAACAAGGCAATAAGTAGAAGATATTTGTTTTTATAATTTAAATTTATATATGACATGTTGAAAATTCAAGATCTTAATTTTGAGTTTTAGCAGGGGATTTGCAGTCGTACCTTATATTTGTGTCATCTTTTAACCTATACCTTATTTTTAAATATTATTGATTTGGTACCGAGTTGACAAAAAATCCGTAATAATATGATAATTACACTCCTGATAAATCGCGTGATCTGCAACCTCATTCATGAAAAAAGATCTCCTCCTCTCCTCTCAGTAGCTTTATCAAAAAATCAGAAACTTGTCCAGATTCATCTTCAGAATCATACTTGTACGAAGTTGTTTCACCTTTAAGCTACAAACTTCATGCTAATGTAGCATGAAGTTTGTTTCATTTTGAAGCTTAAACTTCATGCTAATATAACATGTATTTGTTTTAAATTGAAGCAAAAACTTCATATGTTAATGCATGCTGAAGTTATTTATCCTGCTATCTACAATTTTATCATGAGTTTTATCCGAAACTTTAGTCTAAACATGTTGAAGTTATTTAGTTCATTTGCTAAAGCTTCAGTTTAAACATGCTGAAGTTATTTAGTTCATTTGCAAAAACTTCAGACTAAACATGCTTAAGTTTTTGTCTTGCAGTATGTAATTTTCTAATTAATTTTTGCTAATGCATGCTAAAGTTATTTAGTTCATTTGCTAAAACTTCAGACTAAACATGCTTAAGTTTTTGTCTTGCAGTATGTAATTTTCTAATTAATTTTTGCTAATGCATGCTAAAGTTATTTAGTTCATTTGCTAAAACTTCAGACTAAACATGCTTAAGTTATTTAGTTCTTTTGTTAAAACTTCAGATTAAACATGCTTAAGTTATTTAGTTCATTTGATAAAATTTCAGACTAAACAAGCTTAAGTTATTTAGTTCATTTGCTAAAACTTCAGACTAAACATGCTTAATTTATTTAGTTCATTTGCTAAAACTTCATACTAAACATGCTTAAGTTATTTAGTTCATTTGCTAAAACTTCATGCCAAAACATGCTGAAGTTTTGTCCTGCAGTCTACAGTTTTGTCACTAGTCCTAAAGGGTAAAATCGTCTTGTTAAAATGCTTTTAACAAAAAAATAGGTACAGATACAAACGGAAAAATAAAACGGGTATAAGTTAAAAGGGGGCGACCAAATAGGGAGCCCCATGCAATTTTTACGTTTTAGTATTACCTTGGCCCCCTAGGTCCAATTTAGGGGTGTTCAAACCGAACCAGAAAAACGTACCAAACCGAAAAATCAAACCAAACCGATTAAAAAACCCGACTAGGTTTGGTTTAACTTGGTTTGGTAGAGTAAAAAAACCTGAACCAAACCAACATAATATATTTGAGACCTTATATTGAATTTTCTTTAAAACACAAATATTTGGGATCCTCTCACGTGTTAACCTTGAAAGCGTACATTGACGAAAAATCATTGATAGACGACTAAGAAAATAACTATCATGTGTTACTAACAAAAGTTTCTCATTGGAATATTTTAATAGATCATATGTTTGTCAATTTTTTCAATATTTGCTAAACATATATTCAGTTATCAAAACTTTATCTATAACTTTAACAAAGTAAGATTCGAATAATATTCATATAACAAAAATACCCGAAAAAACCCGATAAAATCGAACCAATCCAAACCGATATAATTGGGAAAAGATTGTATGGGGTAGCCACTATTTAAAATAGTATTACTTTTTATCCAGCATCTTTAATGCTAAGCAAAAATAGCCACTAGTCTATTAAAATTAATATGAAAGGACATTATTACCCTTTCCTTTCCCAACAAAATACAATGGTATCACATGTTGGATAGATATGCCATTTTCAGCTTTCCTTACTTCTATTTGTTCTTTTTTCACTTTCTTAAGCAGAAAAATAGCATTATCTTTTGAGAAGCTCTGTTGCAAATGCCAATACAATAACATATTTGTAAAAAAAAAAAAAAAAAAAT